>DWHO01002484.1:0-13279 GCA_018247575.1 Eurytides lysithous rurik
AGACAAGTAGTACACTTGTCTTGTGTCAAATTAGTTTTAATTTCAGAACTAAGCACTAAAAGATGAAGAAATATTACGAAAAATTTTTCGTGAAAAATATTGTACCTACGATTTGTTTTAACTATAATGGTTTTAGACTATTAACTAAATTACATTACAATGTCACGTATCAAAATCAACTGCGATTACAAACCCATTCAATTTATCGACGAATTATTATAAGTTATAAATTTCGATTATGGGGCTGGATTTTTTTTCTCTCTACTCGTGTCGTAACCCTTTTTCACATATACGAGTGTAAATTCATTATAAAATATGTATTGGGCACATATTTCCATGACGAACAGTATGAAACGGTTTGCTTTATATTTATATGTAGTGATACTTTTATCACTATAACACAGCCAATTTAATAAAAAAATAAAAATAATATTAATGTTGTTAAGCAAACAAAAGTTTCCTCCGTTTGAGAAGACAATGGAATTATTTAATTCGTACCCTTGGGTGAAGCCGGCGCGCGACTCTTCGCGGCTCAGCTCGTCCCGTTCCACACTCGAATGCATAACAGACAAACAGGCTAATCCCGGCGTTATCGTAAATTGTCAGTTTATGACGTGCGGAATGGCCGCGGGGCGAGGGCGGCGCGCGGGGGGGGCGCGGGAGAGTTTTCTAATTTCGCCCCCTGCGCCCGTTTTGATGCGCTAATTCGTGTAAGCAGTTTCTGAACGTGCCTGTTCCGAGTTCACTTTGCCGCGCCAATGTTGAGCGCGCGCCTTTCGGGCCCTTATTGCGTACGGCATAAGGTCCAGTATTAACCGCTCGGCCGCAGGCGCCATTCGGCAAGTTTATCGGCGGCCTTTACATAAAGTTGCCCAATTTACATACATTTGTTTATTCGGTTTTTAAATTAGGAATTAGCAGTGTTAATCGTCGGGCGTTGTTTTAGTGAATAAAGCTCATTGAACGGCGGCCATGTTGTTTGCCACTACTAAATGGCGCGAATGAAGATCTTATCTGGAGGTTGTACAGTTCTTTGACGGGGCCAAAATAACCATCAACCCGACCGAGCGAGAACACGTTGCGTAATGTATTTCGCAAGTTAATTTTTAATACGGTACATTATTTACGACAATCACTTCGTAGGGGGTACGGCATTCGATTTGTATTGCATACATACAGTATTTTTTTTTTAATTTCAATTGTCGTTTTATCAACGTCTAAAAACGACATTCGATTCAATTCACGAATAATGACCTCTTGTATCATCTCTCGTTCTTTCTTATTTCAATATAACTTGTGTAAGCGTTAACAGAGACAGTACCCGAATGTTGGTTTTGTTGAAATCTCTTTTAGGATACTATTGCTGCATTCTGTTTTCTCACATAGAATTATTTAAAAATGCTGATCTTTTCTATGCTTTTAAAAGATCCCAGTATAAATATGGGGATGCGTCAAAGGTTCTCTTGTAATTTGTAATACAATTTCTATGGATATGTTCCATTTTGACTTGAATTTAAACGCTTCAAATATCAACCATTCCAAAATTAAAACTTAACCACTTAAAATTGCTTTAATTATAATTTAAACAATTGTCTCTATTCCAAAATTCTGTTTATAATTAACATCTTTAAAAAAATCTACATATTTTGCAAAATACAATATAATTATTACAATTATTTGACAGCGACATAATCTCAATTTGATGTTTAACTTAACGATAAGAACATTCTAACGTGGAAAAGATTGAAACGTAGACACCGGCATGTTACAAGGTGCCCTATAATAAAAAGAAAAAGAGAAAAACATAAACCCCGGTCAGCATAGGATCACGGATCGTATCAGAGCCCGCGATGCGATCCCCGGCCACACATCAACAATTAATACTCCTCACATAATGGATTCCTTCAATTATTCCACACTGATATATGTTAATCCACCGCGGGCCTCCCCGGGATATTGTTGACTATAATTACATGGGAGGTGACCTCCATTGACAAGTATTGATGTTTTTAATCTGATGTTAGGATAAGACATTTGTATGCGCGTCCGTCCGTCGGTTGATTTGTGGGCGCTCAGCTCATTGGCTCGTAATTATTGGATTTCGGCGCGATATTTATTGGCGTCGCTCCTCAGTCGCCTTGATTTATCATCGGCCTGTCGCCCGGTAGAGTTATCGCCGCCCGGGTGGTTTTTTCCCGCCGCTCCGCTTATTAGGAATCCTCCCGGCACTGCTAATACGTCATATTTCAATACGTTACGCGGTAGGACACATGATCACCTCCATTACGGCCTCGTCTCCCGACGGATTAGTCCCGTCAGCGCCGAGTAATGAGATGGCGGGAAATATTGGAAATAACGCGCGAATAACAAACGCGTAATGGGGCGAGAGCAGCTGCGCGCCGCCGCCGCCAGGGGCGCTGCCGAACGTTTCGATCTGATCGATCAAATTCCGCATCGCTCGTCCGAATTTATTTTTGCACGATTATCGTATATCGACAATCACATGTCGCTTTTGTTCTGTTTGACAGGTGCTTTTCTTGCATTATTCAGTGTATGGTAATATCGCCTTTACAACTTGGTTTATGTTTATTATTAATTTTAAAGTCATTTTTAATAGCTCTAAATAAATAATCATTATTGACTATTCCTAAAAATAATTTCTGTGTCTAATTGAAAGAAAATGTTACACTAGTGGCGCCATCTACTCAACTGTTATCTTTAAAATTAATGTGATAAAAATACTTTTTTTTTATTAAAAAGCCGATTATTACCAGGTACTCAGTTAAAAGGACTACAATTACATAAGAAAAGCATTACATGCTGCAGATTATAGTATTTTAAGTCATCATCATTTCAAGTGACATCACATTGTAATATATTATTATTGTTCCTTAACCATAACATAGATAGATATAAATGGAACGAGATAAATTTAATTGTTTTAATTTTTTTTTACTTTCCTGACCACTTCAATGATAATATTTCTGCTTAAAAAGAAGAGTTAAATTTTACTAAAACACAGACAGCTAACGCCATCTATACCCAATAATCATCAACGAAATTTATATGATTTGATTTTTTTTTTAATTATTTAAATTAATAATCATCGCTAGTAGAATTGACTATTGAAAAATGTTTTCGTGTTCAGCGTACATTTAAAATAAACTAGCGTACATTTCCGCGCTCGTTTTATACAACGGAAGCGTCGCGCGCCGAAATGATGGATTAATGTCACGCGAGAGTTTTCTTTCAAAACGCAAACAAAGGCGGCAAAATTGCATCCAGCTAATATTCCCTTGCCAATCATCTCACTAAGTCAATTTTCAATTTTCCCCGTTAATAAGCCCGTCGACGCCCCGCCTCGCAACAATGACGCCGGGGTTTTTATTTTATTGCTCGCTGGAACACAATGCTCTAGGTATTTCTACGTACAACGTCGCTCCGCTAGTATGGCCCTCTAAGCCAATTTTATAATTTATATGCATGTTTATCTTAAGCGATTAAACGGATAATCGATGATCCTTAACTATCGATTTCTGTTTTTAATAGAACATTAATGATTAAAACTAATTTTTCAGAGATTTTATGTGAAAAGTTAAATAATTCAATAAATTTTAAATGTTAAAAAATATATACATATTCGTTACGCATGTAAACGTACGTTACGTAAAGTTTATAATTAATAAGCATTCGCTGTTTTCATATAAATATTCACAATAAGCATTTTTTCTTATAACTCTTAATTTCACTTAGCACGTCAAGAGCAGAGTGGCGCAGTGGAAGCGTGCTGGGCCCATAACCCAGAGGTCCGTGGATCGAAACCACGCTCTGCTAGTTTTCTTTTGTTCTTTTTTTCATTTCATAATTAATTTAGTTTTTATTTGTTTTTACGATATCACTTTTATTTTTCTATAATACTTGCCAAATTAATTTTTCTATACAATTTTATTGCAATAGCGCCATCTATCAGAAAATTAAGTTCATTTAAGACATGACATTGAGTTCGGTATGATCTCTTAACCTTTCGAATGGAATGTCAAACAAACTATTTTGTCGCGTCTGTGAATCTAATTTTGGTTTTAACTCAGACTCTATATTTTTAATTAGAGCTATCTATTTTATATTGTATTTATCTCTAGGATTATTCCGTTTCATACTTCACTTTATATTTATTTGTTTGTTTTTTTTTATGTGTTGTGTATTTCTTTTATTTGTCGTAATTTTACGTACTGTATTCACATCAAGTTAGACTTCAGTTAAATCTTAATTTCTCAGTGTATGTTATACTCTATGTTATTACTGTTGTCTGTTTAGTGAAACATAAAAAATAAAAATAAACTATTTTTCTGATTTGTATATTAGTTTATATAAAATATTGCATCGAAAATTTAAAAATCTTTATTAGGCTTTTAAACAGACCAATTAAATTAATAGCATGATTTAGGAAAATCTTTTCCAGTGTTTTATATATTAGTTAAACTATATCTGCTATCGAAGCTTCGAATGTACCAAATTTTGTTTAATGAATAAATTTCGTTTGACATTAACAAGAATGAACAATCAAACTACTTTTAACTTTTTAACTACTCACAACATTTCGTCGTAAGAAACTTCGTGTACAAATCGAATGTGAACATTTGAAACATCCCAAGCACAGAGAAATGGCGTCACAGAAAATTGAAGACGCATTGCGTTAGACAATGGACGCGCAAGGCGTCTTCACTCTTGGCTTGTAATTAGCAAATGGCGCGCCCCTGCAATTTTTATCCATTCGAAACGTGCGAACCCGAGCGGGGCACAATCGTCGATGGGTAATTGCCGACTCGAGGGGCCAAAGTCTCAACTCCATTAAGCGTACGTCATAGGAGATTTATGTATAATTGAAATCCCGACTTTATTGTGCCACCGTGTTGATTTATGCGCGGCTCATCGACGCCCGCACCACCGCTGCCGGCGACCCGCCAACAATGGGCCCTGTTTGATTAAAGCCGATCGCGTTCGAGCCCTTTTCATTATCTGTAATGTTCCTGTATCGACAAATAATGCTTCACGTGGGCTGGATTTTGCGCGCCTTTGCCTTTTACGCCTGAGTACTTCGGGTGCTAGGATTATAATGCACATGGGCGGGAAACTAACAAATATGTGCTAGAAGCACAGTAAAAAGAGAAGCTGAGACGCAGAAATAGTTTAATTAGCAAATAAAATGTTTATACAGTCGAATGGTATGCTTTAGTCGTGGCAGCTCAGTGTCTAGGCACTCGCTTTTGATCCAATACACTCGAGCTAATTGATTTCAAACCCTAGAGCCGACACTAATGAATTTGTTGATATATAATTTCCAATTTAAAGTCTTAATTTACAACACGTTCAGCGATGAAGGTAAACGTCGTGAGGAAACTTACATGTGTAAGGAACGATTAAAAATAAATTCAATAATATGTGAAAACGGTTATTCGCAGTGGGGCCGCGTGGCGGTCCGTGCCCTTACACCCTCTTTACTGACGAGGTCTACACCCAAAACTGGAACATATAGAGACAGTTACATAATTACTTTTCTCATTTTTTTTTCATTTTTTTTATCGTACTAATTGACCAGATAAACAAATCGCGCGCCTAGTGGAAACAACCCATTTGCAAATACACCGTGCCAATCAACATTCTGTTATAACAGTTCAAAATCTACTCGTTTTACTAGCTCGCAGCGCTCTTTACCTAGGCATTAAATAAATTAAATGTGGCATGTCACTATGCAAGGCATTTTCTTTAAAAATCATTGCGTTAAACATTTCCTATAAAAAAATTAATGCTTGCGTATAACTGGCAGTGGAATGCTATTAACGTTATTTACTACGGGATTACGAAAAGTAACCAAAAACAACTAAATCAATGTTTATTTATTTTTTTAAGATTAAGAGGCAAGGTGATAAGCGAATGCTGCTATCCAGTGATACTAGCGTCAAGGATCCTTAGTCATATTATTGATATTAAATTATTGTAATTATATTAATTAGAACTCAAATGATTTTGTTTCTAGTTTAGAAACAAGTATGTTTTATAACAGTTTGTGTAGTTTGAAAGAGCAATTTTCGTTTCTCGCCGGCTCTTCTCAACAGAACTGCATTCCGACTGTTTGCAAGGAAGCCACTACCGGGCTTGCTTACAAACAAATTGTAGAAATGACGATTCAAAAGTGCTTGTAAAAGTCTATTCGAAAAATTATAATTTGTTTTGATGTAACAAACCGACTCTAAAAATGCTTCGCGCATAATTGTGCAGTCTTGTAACCTAAAAACGTTATGCAGTTTCCAAATTACTCCAGATCATTTTAATATGTTACATGACATAACAAAATCTTAGATAGTTGACATCTTAGAAAGTAAATCGAGCTATTGTTGCCAGCTTGCATTACGCTTATTTTATGTTACTTAATATATTACACCAAAACCATTGATACTTAGATATATGAACTTAATTTATGTCACCAGATGTACTTTAATCAAATCAGTTGACCTATACTTGGAACATATAAATTGGAACAAAATTACTCAAGAAAGCATATAAAAACACTTATATGTATTTTATATTGGTACATAAATTCATAAACAATCAGTTGCATGTCATATGTTCTTATTTTTTCCTATCTCTTTATTCATAGTCCGTGTCACGTGATAAACGAATCGCGGGTAGATTCAAGAACAGTCTAGAAAAGGAAATGGTATGCAGTACAAACGCAAAGAATAAGATATCGCGTCACCAAGAGTAATCGGATAGTACCTACACAGAATAACAGCAGAATAATAATAAAAAAATAAGTATTAACACGTTAATTTAACAAATGCAACGCTCACGCGAACGCCAAAAAGATATCAGATAAAGAGGATAAATACGACGTCTCCGATGGCTTAAGAGTCGGCAATAAGTCCTGCGGCGGACAAATAATACCTTCGATCCGTCCGAATTAATGGACGGCCATACACGCCCGCGTACTGAGGCGCACTCTCGTGTCGTTAAGCGAGCGCCATGAATAATATTAACCTCGGACGATTCCGTCTCATTCCGGCGATCGGATGAACCCATAGTTAATCGACCACTCCCAGGGCGTTTTGCCGTCTATGAGCGTCCGATAAGGGCGAAAATCGCGTCCGCACCGTCGGGCGTGGGTCAGGTCGCATCGATTGGGGACGCGGTGGGCCGATGGTGGAAAAAGGGAAGACGCGGCGCGGCCTCGGTGTAAGACGGCGCTCGATAATTTATCGCACGGCATGCGAACGACTGCGGTAACGATGACGAATAAGCCCGCGCCGCTTTCAGAGTTGACGCGTGATATATCGGCGAGCGGGTAGGCAGTAAAACACGCGGCGGGGTGCGCGCGCGCCTCCGCCATTGGACGCCGTAATGAGGCCGCGGTGGCGTTGAGAAATCGCCGCCGCTCCCCGCCAATGACTGATGAGCGCCGAGCGGGCTCTCACCCACTCTATCACGCTAGGAACGCCCGACGGGAACCCCACGGGGCTGGGCTGCCCTTCCACCAGTTGACCGGCAACTTTGAAGCTATGCCTCCAACTAAACCCCACGGAGAACAGACCATCCCCCAATTCCTTACATAATAAAGCCATACGTAGTCCTTGGAACTCAAAGTACCAACCTAATCCGTCAAAGTCAAAGTGCATTTCCACAGTTGTCGTCGTTAGTTATAAAATTCAGTTGTACTTATACCTGGTCTCTCACAAAAACTGTCAAGCAAACATTTAACATTTTTCACTTTCTCTTTTCACTTCGCCCTCGTTCTTCACTTTGCGTCTTTTTTCCTCGTTAGGAATCTGTTTATATAGCCTGACTACCTGCGCCTATGGTGAACTACTCATCTTCAACGACAAGATTCATTCAGGTATCCGTATTTGCGCTTGCGAATTTCCATCAAAAATTTTCTGATCCAACTTGTGGAAACCAGCTTTTCCCCAGGTTCAATATTCCGATAAAGCTTCATATAATCCCTAGACATCATCCGGCTCATGACTTGTTGGTTCCGCCACTATAGTTCCTAAAAAAAAAGGGTAAAATCTGTTGTTTTCTATTCGTCAAACATCATGTTCACTTGTCAAAGTGACCCTGGATACAGACCATCATCTGTATAGATTATAAGACGAAGACCGCCACACGGCCGCGGTTGCTTTTCTTTTTCGCTGAACACATTCACACAGTTAAATCAACACTTGCAACAACAACAACTCCTAACCTCTACTATGAGACGCTCGCAACGTTATCAAAATTTTTTTTTCTGTGTTTTCAGAGAGACTTGCGCTATTGAGACTATTCTAACGAAGTATAACTTATCGAAATCAGCTCCTCACAAATTTTGATCCAGGTTTCCTCACAAATTTTGTTAATTAAAATCGGTTGTTTGTAATTTTTTAGGTTGCAGGCGATATTTAGCGCGGCAGCTCGTGCGCGGTTAATTGAAACAGATTATAACAGGGGACAGCAGTAATCAATTCGGGAGGTAATCTGTCTAAAACTATTCGGCTCTAGCATTTGGTCAAGCGGACGTCGGGAACGGATGGGTCCCGCGGGGTTGATAGATTCATTAGCGACTAAGCAAGCGTTCACATTATAATCACCACGAAAACGTACATATTCTGTAAAATGTAGCGTATAAGAAAAAAACAATGTAGTAAATTGCGTATTGATTTGCCCATGTCTTCGACAGTACATCGATATGCTATGGGATGGACGTGTGTCGTGTTTGATATATGTCAACAGTGGCGGTAGTATCATATAAGCCCAAAACCCTGGCTTGCCCTACTAAGGAGTAAAATTTATAAGTCTTAATTAGCACATAATTCCCGCAACGTTAAATTTTAAAAACTAAATTATTCGGGTATTATGTGCTAATTAAAATTTATAAATTTTACTCCTTAGTAGTGCAAGCCGGGCTTTTGGGCTTGTATGGTAGTACCGCCACTGCATGTCAATATGTTTCATAGACATGTTTCCTACTGTATTTTTCGTATTTAGTTTTGATTGGCGTTAGAATAATTGATAATGTAGTAGTACCAGCCCAGGTGGACTCTGCAAGGAGTCGTAGCATTTATAAAAATACTTTGTAAAAGATATCTATATATATTTATCGGAGAAGGCGCCAAACGAGCAAGCGGCTCACCCTATGCTGATAACCGGTGTCCATGGAAATTCGCAACACCGTTTGAAGGGAGGGAGGGGGAAAATGGAAGGGAAGGTTGAACCACCGTCCACCTCCCTCACCGGACGAAACGCGGAAGCACAAACACTTCCACTTCACGCTGATCAGCTGTGAGGTCGTGGTACTTATCCGATTAGAGCTGGCCTGAATGGGTCAGCTCTAATCGCATAAGGGCACGACCGGAGTACATATTTCAAATGACAATATTTCTAATACAATACTTTTTTTTCAATTAACATATTAAAACCCAAATCAAATTAATCACTAAAATTATAAGCATAATAAACTGAATAACTAGTATATAATAACTAATATATCATCTTATGTCCGATTATCCGAATGACGCAAAATGTACTTGATTGTTAATTCAAAACGTTCTAATTACGATCAAGTGAGTCGTGTCTTATCAGGCGTAAACTACTTGTCTTGCCATTTATCCAATATAATAGCCAATTTTATAACATTAATAATAATAATAAATAATAAGAAAGACCTACGATGGTCAGACAGAAGCGGAGAGAGGCAGAAGAATGCCAAGAAGGACTTATTTTGATCAACTAAAGGAAAAAGCGAATGTCGGGTCGTATAAGGAGTTAAAGAGGATGGCGGAGGATAAGGCCAGGTAGAAGGAACTCTATCGACAAAAGCTCTAAAGTGTAAGAAGAAATATAAAAAAAAACCGATTAAGTACTTATAAGTAAAGTTGGACATAGGACCACATGATGGCATGACGTGACAATAAAAAGTTTTCAATCATGCAACTGTTTGTGCCTAGTCGCCGAAATTGACCATAGGGGGCTATTTTCAAAGAGCTCTTGAATTCGTTGAATCATATAATTTTTAACTGACTGATAAATTTTTAGATATCTGCAAATCTTTTTATTTTTAACATGAGTTATAACTCTGCCTATATACATCCTCCTACGTGAACGCAACAGGCTGTAAAAGGGGAACAGTAAGTTTTCTCTTTAGATATTAATATATCGATTTTATTAAATGAGTATATTTGTATACGGTGACGGTACATTAAAAATACAAAAACACTCCGACGCCATAACTAATAGGGCAGCCAAACAACAAGACGAAATAAATCAAGCCGTTTAACTAGAGGGGATCGAAGATCGAAGATGGGAATCGTGTCCGGACGTGTACGATCCGAACACAATTAATGCAGACGTCCACTAAACAGGATAACCTTCGTTGTTCCACGCAACGCTGTTGATGTTCCGTTTAAAAAACCCATCGGGCAACAGCGTGTTGCCCGGGTCGCGGCAACTAGCTCGGGTGGAAATCAATTATAATTTCCATTAGATTAGGGCGGGTTCCGTCGATTTATTGACGCGTCGGGAAAAATACTCGGCGATACACCTTGTTGTAAGGCCTCGTCTACACGGCAATGAGCATCTATGTATTGATACGTGAACAGAAAACTTTGTAGCCAATTTTATAGCTTATTCCACTCTCGGAGGCGGATAAAACTTGGCAAAGTTATAGTTGATATTAAAGAGACTTGCAGGATACAAAAAAGATATGTTATTCATAATATTTTTACGGTAGTAGAGCGACACAGCTGCACCCGCTGCTGAATGGGCCGGCTCGAACCGGTCAAGTATCACGACCTCACAGACAATCGGCGTATCGGAGTATTTTTGCTTCTGCTTTTCGTCCGTTGAGTGAGGTGGCCGGTGGCCCATTCCCCTCCCTTTCCTTCCACCCTTTCGCATTCTCCCCCCACCTCTTTCTCCATCCCCTAGGGGTCTCCTCCATAACTTCCTCCCTCCCTTTCCCTCTTTAGAAAATTCCCCTCCTTAAAGGCTGGTAACGCATTTGCTAGTACTATAATGTTGCAAATGTCCATGGACGGCGGTAATCACTTACTATCGGGTGAGTCGCTTGCTCGTTTGTCTAACACGTAATTTATCAAATCGTAAGTCTCAAAGTCAAAAAACTATATTATTCAATAAATAATGACGTACTAGTGAGTGGTCAAAATCGCCCAAAGGATGTTATATATATGTTTATAACTATGTCAATCCATACCAACTTATGCAAACGATTAGTGAGAAACAGTCTATCGACCTAAATCGTCTTGGAAGACGCATGCAATCGATAGCTGCTAGGAAACCCGGTTGGCATGACGAAATTATTTTCATTTTCACTTGATTTTTTTTTATTTTTCAACATTGCACTTGACTCAACACTTTCGAGTTGGGAGTCAAATGCACAATTGAAAACTGGCATATTAATAAATCAATAAATCAAAAATAAAAAATAAAAACGGTTGTAGAGCCACACAGCTGCTCCCGTGGCTTGAACCGAGTGAATACCTCGACCTCACAGAAAATCGGCGTAAAGTGGAAGTATTTTTACTTCCACGTTTCGTCCGGTAAGTAAAGTGGCCGGTGGCCCATCCCTCTACCTCCACCCCCTTCTGCTACCTCTATCCTCAGTCCTGCCTTCCATACATCCTCCCTCCCTCTTCCAAAATTTCATATATTCCATACATCTTCCCTCCCTTAAGTGCTGGCAACGCATTTGCTAGTTCTATGATGCTGCAAATTTCCATAGGCAGCGGTGATCACTGGCCAACATATAAGCCGCTTGCTCGTTTGTCAGTCAAATCCATAAAATAATGAAAGTTAACAAATTGATATGGCTAGCATGTTCTTTAAAACCGTTAATTACCTCGTTATATTTATAACAGTTGCTAATTAAGCTTAGTATGTTTACGTCACAGCTCTCTTCTAACTTACTAGAGCTAATCGTCAGTTGTCACAGTCCTAACGAATTCTTAATAAACAAGTTACTAAAATGGAATGAAAATTTATCAATTTGATTTCATTGTCACGGGCGGTCGGTTGATAGTGGATCGTTTACTACTTAATACTTGTTTGAAAACAGAGGAACTGCTCACCAAATAATGCAGAGGATGTTTCACCTGATGATGCGGACTATACCATTAACCTGGTTACAATTATTTCATTTGCCAAACACAATCTTCTTTTATTTCTTCTAAGAGGGCCGTATTTTGCAAACCAGCCGCCATGTTGCAGCCGTCTCTAACACTTGCTTAAAGGCCGACAACACATTTGCAAATCTCTTAATGTTGCAGATGCCCTTGGGCGGCGGCGTTCGCTTACCATCAGGTGACCGGCTTGCGCGTTTGCCTCCTAATCCGGATAAAATAAAATAAAAAAACAGTTAAATCATACTACTCCGGCTGAAAATTTCCTATGATTCTTATACTATCAAACGCATTGCAAAAGAATCGTATTACCGGTGTCCACGGGCGTCCATAACCACTTTTATTGAGTGAAGCTCTCATTCTCATCTCTTGTCTTTCTGTTTACGAGCAACCAAGTCGTGTGTCTGATGGTTAACGGCACGTCTGTCCACAAGAGCCCATTGCAACAAAACCTGCATAGCGTTGTGCTACGTTCGACAATCAGACATTCAAGTTCTATCTCCATGCGAAATTGTTGATGTTTCTTTCTGGGTTGTTCTATGTTCGTTGTCAAAGAAAAGTCAGACAAAGGAACTCGAAGAAAGTGACCGCGGAGTGGCGCTGCTCGCGAGGTGACGGGGCCCGCCGCCGATCGATGTCCCGCCTCGTTATTCGGGCGACAGCCTTTGACGATGCCGGCGTCCTCTCTGTTCGGCACAATTCGTTTGGGAAAGGACTTGGGAGGAAGAAAAATTTGAGAAAAAAACGAATCCGATTTAAATCCTTCCGTGGCTTGTTGAATGCAGAATAAAAACTGAACGAAATCCGTAAATCGTTATTATTTGATAATGTGTTATTTTTCACGAGAGAAAGATCATTACGAAATTCATTATTGTCCCTTAAAGAGACATGCTTAAGGACGCGAAAAGCGAGAGAGAGTCTCGCTGCGTCCAAATATGTATCACAAATGCCTTCGTGTTATGTGAAAATAGTAATTAACAGAGACAATGATGATTCTCATCATTTTTAAATAGATCCCCAGTACATAGTGAATCCCACGTATGTTTTTTTAAGGAGTAGGCGGGCAAACGAGCAAGCGGCTCACCTAATAGAAAGCAATAGCCGCTGCCCATGGA
>DWHO01002485.1:0-13278 GCA_018247575.1 Eurytides lysithous rurik
ATATATAGATTTATATTTTGTAATAACTAGGATTTTTATTATATTTTAGCTACAACTGTGCACTGTTGATCTTAATTTTTAATAACTCCTATCCATCCAAAGGTTATCTGTAAGAAATTGCTTTTAGCGATTATATGTTTGATTTTTTTGTTTCTAGTGTGCAATAAAGTATCTATCTATCTATCTATCTATCTATTGTCAAAGCTATTTGATTTTCTTTTTTGTAACTTTTCAACGATTCCGATTACTTCACCATTTCATTGCTTATCACATCGCTCTTCTATGAGGTGTATTCCAACAGAAACACGACAGAAGCGCGGTCGCAAACCGAGTTGTTCTGTTCAGCTGTAAGATGGCTCTTTCGAGAGATAATATTTCAATTCAATAATAATAATTTTGATGACCCGCTAACGCTAGCTAAGCTATAGGCTTCGGAGTTGCAAGTCGTGGGTTCGGTTTCCACCCGAAACAAATACTCACACGAACTATAGACAGTCGCGGTACTACCATAAAAGCCCAGAAGCTCGGCTTGCCCTACTTAGGAGTAAAATTTATAAATCTTAATTAGCACATTCCCGAACAATTTATTTTTAAATCTGATCGTTGCGGGAATTATGTGCTAATTAAGATTTATAAATTATACTCCTTAGTATGGCAAGCCGGACTTTTGGGCTTGTATGGTAGTACTGTCACTGACTATAGATGATTGTTCCGGACGTGAGCGTGTGTTTAAGTGTATAAATAGCCTATGTAACAAAGGATATTTCTATCTTACAATGAAGACAACGTAAAAAAAATAACAAAAATATATGATAATATAACAAAAATAAAAGTAAACAAAAATAAAAAATATAACAAAAATAACAAGCAAGAGTAGCTGTGTACCAGTTTGATTGAAAATTTAAAGAGAAAAAACTGGAAGACAAAAAAAAAACAGAATTGAAAATAAATAAAATAGAGGAGAAATGGACAACATGAAACACAAATTAAAGCAAAACTTTCGGTAACTATTGAAGAACAACAAAAAAAATTTAAATATTGATCACAATGCAGACAAGTTATTAAAAAAAAGAACGATATTTTTTATCTATTATTCATTTATTGATACTATAGTAGGACCCAGACAATTTTAAGTGACAGCTATACCTATAAAACATGTTCTATGCGTTCAGTAAAAAAATTCATTCATCACTATTTCACTTTCTGAAAGATGCTCATTTACGTTTTCGTTTTTACAATTAACTATATATAATATATATTTTATAAATATAACATTGATGTTAAATCCAATTCATACACAGACGCAAAAGCTGATTCGAGACACTTTTCTAATCAGATTGCTTTGCATCATTACTCGTTTATAACCTAATAATACTTATGTAAAAAATATGATAATAATCCAACGTATGTTTGAATTTAAAAGTTCGATTACTCTATCTCTCTCTATCCCTTGATTGATAATTGAATTTTTCACTTATGTTATTTTCGATACGCTTGCATATTTTATAGTATTTAATTCAAATTAGAAACCCGATGCGAGCCGTTTTATCAAAATCAACATATTCGTGAGATGGCATTGAAATTCATATGCCCTCGTATTGCGTCCATTCGTTTCGTTTCTATACAAGGATTATGTTAAAATAATCCTGTCAGTCAGTTGTTTGTGCATCGGCCTGTCACTAACATTTCAATCGGGTAGGGTTTTTGCCGTGACTTCACTTGTTGTACTTCGGGCATCAAATATTTATGTCCTCTTAACATCTTTATTGACGCGCGGCTGACATCTCGACAGGAATACAGGATAGTACGCGCTCGATGCTGCATTCATTAAGTCATTTTTTAACACAATGCATTTTTGAATTCAAAAAGAATGTCGATGTGTCCCACGCAATGATGTCACGCCTTGCAATTAAGTGTATCAATGTAGTAACCGCGCGCGCTATAGATAACGACGCAGAAGTGACTCATTAGCGGGCGTGGACGCTTAAAGAAATATAACAAATGGCACGGTTTAATTTCGTAGACACACTCGAGACTCGGCGCGTATCGATCACGAGGCGACTGGCGCCCGTCCAAGCCCAACCAAGTGGTGGGCTGCACCGTCGACACAGCGTGACAGGTGCGGCATGCAACCGATGACTCGGACTCTCGCGCCGTCGTTCGACAGTCACCCCTTTGATACGACTTTTCACAAACCATCGCTATTCATTTACTACGATATCGCCAGCGCCAGGAGTCTATTTCGAGCGCCGATTTGTCCCACCGATAGCATATGTCGGGGACCGTGAAATATCGCGACACGTCCGCTACAATGCGTTTTACAAGCGCGGAAAGATGTGGCCGCTCGGAAGCGGAATAATAAATGGGGCGGCGATGTACTTTTTATTTTACTCTTATTTTTCTCCTTTTAATCTCGCTCTTGAATCGTGCGCATCGCCTCTAGCTGTATATCACAATCGGGCGAGCGTAGCAAGGCACGAAGCCGATCGAGCCAAGTATTCATTGGCGCTCGAACGGGCATTCAGTTCTAAATAGTGGCGTGCCTCACGTTTTGCAACTAGAATAAGAGCACGATGCTTTGATATGTAACTTTCATGTCTTTTAATTATTTGGTACGTGTTTTCCAGGTACAGTCAACGCCAACGGGGAGACCAAGCGGCAGAGGACGTCGTACACTCGTTACCAGACTCTGGAGCTGGAGAAAGAGTTCCACTTCAACCGGTACCTGACGCGGAGGAGACGGATCGAGATCGCTCACGCGCTCTGTCTCACCGAGCGCCAGATCAAGATCTGGTTCCAGAATCGGCGCATGAAGTGGAAGAAGGAGCATAAGATGGCCTCGATGAACATCGTGCCATACCATATGAATCCGTACGGCCATCCCTACCAGTTCGATCTTCACCCGAGCCAATTCGCCCATCTCTCCGCATAGGATCAGTGGAATTTTTCGAATAGTGGATAACTGATTTACTAAACGTACAGTCGGCCGTGTCAAACGGGGTTGCTGGTAGCATCTGCATCCAACGGATTACTGATGTTACCGCAATCGGACTGGATCAGTTATTCGCTGCTCGAAAAATTTATTGGTAGAATATTTTGTTGGAACAGTTGTTGTGACACTACCAGTGAATATTTATGTGTTTGTGCTACAAGAGGATAAGTGGTTGGAAGGAATATAATGTTAAGACCAAAAGTGTAAAATAATTTAATATAAATTCAATGCTTAGAGTCTATTAGGCATCCGAGGCTTCGATCGGAAACTTGTTTTGAACGAAGAGAACCTTCAATCGCAGTTAAGGTTTCAACGTTTCGACTGAAACGTCGGAAACAGTGTCAAACATTGGTGTAGAAAGAATTTTACCTAGTCATAAGCCGTAATTTGATCTGCATAATATTCCTAATGTCGTAATAAAATTTAAATTAAAGAATCATAGTTTAAATTGTGATGGCTAGTTAGGTCGTAAAGTAGATGTTGTTTGTTTCATTAGTGCGGTACAGAGCTGAAAATGTTTGATTGAAAATTTGGTAACATACGTGATATATGTTTGCCGTCACTTCATGCAACAAATTCGGAAATGTACAGGGATTAAGTAAATATTTGGGAAAACGTACGTACATCGTAAAATTGGAATGATGAAAAGATTACTTTCATGTAAGACAAGTTTACAATTGATCACGTTGTTTTCTTGTTAAGGCTTGGATGGAAGCTGTGTAACTACTTAAAATTATAAGCTCAGTGAAAAATAACAAAAATAATGTGAATAGGTAGGAGTTTCATCTTTTTACTGTATATAAAGTTTCGTAAAGTAGTTGGTACGGTGAAAATTTAATATATTATCCATTTTAGTACTTCTCAAAGAACTGTTTTATGTTCCTGATCTTAGTTGTAAATAAAAAAACTATTTATGTCGCCCTAAATAAGGTACGTCATAATATAATCAACTATTTTCATCATCTAAAATATAGATATAGCGTATTTTTCTTTGTATTTTTCACGAATGATACCAATTATTACACGTGACTTTTGCGTACTATAAAAAAAATTATCGTATTTGTAAAACGTACTTAAATATGTTTAGTAGTTGAGTGTAAAAATAATATTTTCTTGAAAAAACTAACTAACTTCTTTATTTCAAATTTTGTTTTCAACGCCTTTGTTCCATCGAGGATTCACGTTAAAATCTTAACATTTTGTTATTTTAGAAATGTCGTGGTCAACTGTGATATTTTGTTAAATTTTATTCTTAAGTGAAACAGAGCGATTTGAGTTTTTGATCGTAGATTTTCTTCCTATCAAGTGTGTTCGTAACTGTTTTGATTTCCCCAACTGGTTCATTTGTTTCTTTATTTATTGTTTGTAAATATTAGAAATAACTTTTAGAGTAATTCAATTTAATAATGTTCAAATTCATTACTACTACGCGATTAAGTAATATTATCTGCTGTATCATTGATATTCGTTTAAATTACTGTGCAATAGGACG
The DNA here is from genome assembly GCA_018247575.1 of Eurytides lysithous rurik. Lineage (NCBI taxonomy): Eukaryota > Metazoa > Arthropoda > Insecta > Lepidoptera > Papilionidae > Eurytides > Eurytides lysithous. Next base: position 4,485 of record DWHO01002485.1, read on the forward strand.
TTGCCTGACATTCGATTGTTTCCCGATCTTCCTTATATTTTGTATAAAACTGTTTATTTAGTTGTGTTATTTCATTCTAATTAATAATAAAAATATAAATATGTTTATCGTTCATTCCAATTTAAATGAGAACCGTAGGGGGAGTGCACTCCGCGATCATTTAAATTATTGTATTGTATGAATAAAATGTATTAAATTTGAAAAATTGGTGAAGATGATAAAATAAATTATGATGATAATTTATTGTTTGATTGTGATAACTTTATATTAATCAATCATGTAATCAAGGTTGAGTAAAAATATACCTAGTCGGGTCATAAGTTCTATCACATGTTTATTGTGAAATAATTGACAAATGTTTATTTTTACAGTAACCAAAGGAACTTGCTAAAACAATTCTTATGCTAAATAAGCTTATTTAAAATAACCCCCGCCATTTTGAATATAGTAAAATAATAGCAGCATGAATAAGGTCCATATCAATATGGGCTGCTTTAAAGAGTGTTTTCTAGAGTGACTCCAGATCTGGATGAGGCTTTGAGACGGCCTTTTCCTCCAAATATTGTCATATTTTTAATCCAATGGTATTTAGTCTGGTCTGAAGGAATGCCAGTCTTCGTGTCGAATGAAGTCAATTTTGCGCGTCGCCAACCAGTTTCGTTCTATGAGCTGGCGCAAAACCTTTCTGGAATACCCATTTTCATGGAATTGAACACGGTATGGAAAAAAGTTTCCACACAGTTTATAAGGACCGTATTTTAATATCTTCGTTATAGCGCCTTTAATTCCGAATAATTTTATTTTTAAATTCAAGCGTTGCGAGAATTATGTGCTAATTAAGATTTATAAATTTTACTCCTTAGTAGGGAAAGCCGGACTTTTGGGCTTGTATGGTTGTACCGCCACTGCGTTTAAAAATATAAGTAATATCAGTCGTCTGGTTACCATCGGTTTACCTAGTTTGGGATTAGCTAAACGACCGTGGGTGAGATATTACCCCTGATACCCCTGATATTAAAAAGTTCCAAATTCGTAGGGTACATTTTTTTTTAATAACGAGCGAATCGTGTGCCAAATAGTAAGCGACATGTCCGCTATTAACAATACATGTGGCACTGCTTGATCCAGGGCTGCACTTGACACGCAGAGTTTTAAGATGTTCCATATTTCTTAAAAATATTAGCCTTCACACCGGGACACTATAGGGCTTACACATTCATCATTAGTGGTCCTTAGCTATCCAATATTCATTTAACAACCCAGGCGGAGTCTGTAAAACGGTCCCACGTCATGCGGACTTAATAGATACAGATATTGCAACATTTCCCTTACGCATATTTCACTAGGCTCGGCTTCGTAGCGGGCAGCTGAGCGTCAGTTAGACGCACCGTTTGACGGCAGCATTGAGTGATGATAAATGATCGGCGCCGCTGAAATGACAGCCGAACCTGGGGCGCCAGCACGTGGCAACAAAGGAGTGTCGAAAAATGCGAAGGTTGCCTCGGTTTGTAGGTCGCGGGCGTATCGGAGGCTGCGCCGATAAATCATGCCGTCCGAATATTTTCGTTCTGTTCGTCCCATTTCGTAGCGATACTGTGTACCGGAGTTCACTGGTCTGGCGGATACGGTTTTGGAACGGCGTCAGCCCGGTAACCGAATAGCTGTTATACTTCCATTTCAATTCCGCTTTGTACGTTGTATGAGGGGAATAATGTGGAAAAAATGTTAGAAGGTATCGACAGTGGCGGTACTATCATACAAGCCCGGAAGCTCGACTTGCCCTACTAAGGAGTAAAATTTATAAATCTTAATAAGCACATAATTCCCGAATAATTTATTTTTAAATTTGAGCGTTGCGGGTTGCGGTTCATAGTTATTACTTATAGACAAGTGTACCCTTAAGAAGTAGATGTTATTAAAAGTACTAAGTTAGAGCTAAAGATAAGTTATGTGCAACCGTATTCAAAGTGTTATGTATTTATTTAGATAATATATTAGTGTTTTTCAATTAGATTAAACGAAAATAATGGTCGCCCCAGTTCCGTGAAGCCAAAGCAGACGCGTGCGCCGGCGCCGGCGCTTTAATAAGTGCTTGAATATCGACCACCGTAATATTATTGTTGAAATTAACATCGTTACGCTATTTGCAATAATGCCTACCTTGTGCGATATTCAGCAATACCATTTAGGTAAAATAATGCACATGTTACAATTACGTTTTAACCACTTCCTGGATAAGTTGAATTTTAAGATTATTCCTTATCAAATTACTGCGTTTGCTCAAGCTACAAAAGCGTAGTGATTTGAACTTTAATTGTAGACACGCTTAATATTAATCTAATTTATAATCTGGCATGGATAATAACGCAGGAAGTTCAACAGCATACGTTTTGTTTTACCCGTTAAATATGTTAAACCCTCATTTTGTTTGGCGCAGTGACTGGGCGTCGCTATGATTGTGCTAGGGATTCCCAGCCGGGGAAAATGTTTGGAATTTCTCGAGTTTAGACTCAAACGCCGTCTTATGACACAAGTAATTTCTTTAAAATAAGGGCCGATATCTGTAATTTTTTTATGGGCTGACAAACAAGAAAGCGGCTCACCTGATGGTAAGTGATCACCGCCACCTATGGACATTTGAAGCATTAAAAAATAAAACTCCCAAATGCGCTGAAAGAGGGAGAGAGGACAAATCAGAAGGACGGAGGAAGAGAGAGTGAGCGGAATGGGGGAGGGGAAAGAGGGAGAGAGGACAAATCAGAAGGACGGAGGAAGAGATAGTGGGCGGAATGGGGGAGGGGAATGGGGAAGAGACAGGGAAGGGAATGAGAAAGGCGGGGAGGGAGTGGGCCACCGGCCACGTGGGACCAAAAACACTTCCACTTTACGCCGATTTTCTGCGAGGTCGTGGTACTTATCCGGTTCGAGCCGGCCCATTCAGCAGCGGGAGCAGTTGCGTGACTACCACCGTAGTAATAATGATATGTATACATTTAAATAGCCTTTAATGCTGTCCTTTTTTACGATTAATATTTGAATTTAAATAGAGTTACGTAGAGTCTGTTTCTTTTTTTAGTGAGTATGTCAATGAGTACATGTACGAATGTAGGCTGAATAGCCTGGAGAAAAAAACACCATTACCAGTTATTAAATCTAAAGCTGTGTTCCGATTTAACTCTCAGTATAATACAAAACATTTTATCAGTGGCGGTACTCTCGAATAATTTATTTTAAATTTGAGCGTTGCGGAAATTATGTGCTAACTAAGATTTATAAATTTTACTCCTTAGTAGGGCAAGACGGGCTTTTGGGCTTGCATGGTAGTGCCGCCACTGCATTTTATACAAAAACTAATGATATTAAATCAAGCTCTGCTTTAAAATATTAATACTTAAAGCACGTTCAGGTTTAAATACGATCTTTAGGTTCGCCTCTGAGCACGTATAAATAAATGAGTAGTCGTGAATGCAATTACATTGGCTCTCCTCTGGGGTCTGAACTCGGGTTGCTTCGGTTCCATAAGATAGATTTCAGATAATAAGGTAAAGTGAAGCACGTATATAAGACATCCTATTATATTGCTATAGTTTAAAACACTAAGAGGAAGACTGGGCATGATATTTACGTATAGGCACTTTTTCCCTTTTTTCAAACTTGGAGCCAATGTCAATTTTTATTTTATGTAGGCTTTTTGAAATATCAACGATAGTTAAAATTAAAAGCAGTTCCGGGAAAGGATCGACAGGAAATTGCGATACAGTATACTGCTTTTTTGAAAAATGACTGTCTCTTTGGGATGCTTATACTGGTGTCGCAAAGATTTCCATAGATGTATATTATCATACATACTTTGAACCCTTGACACTTTGATAATCCAATTTTTTCCTGTATATGCCGCCAAAATATAATTATTCTTTGTTAAAAAAATATAACAAATATATAAAATATAAATATAACAATGTAATGTTATGTCCTCCCGACTGATTCGTCGACAAACGTTTGCGCAGACACAGGTATACTCAATCTTCTTTTATTCTCATTGTCCAAAGCTACGGATTACCGACACGACCGAAGAGAGATCAGGCGCAAAGGCGGTGAAAAAAACTATAAACCGACCTTTTATTAACGACTTCTTCAAGCCACCGCTAGATGGCGTCGATAAGAAGCCGGAACAGACTTTTTAAATGCCCATCCGACGCATGGTTCACCTTTCTTTTCAGGCAGTCGGGTGATCAGCCCGTAATACCCCAACCAATCTAAGAACAATAACACAAAGCTATTGCCCTCCGTAGGATTCGAACCCAGGGCCTCCGATGTGTAAAACACGGGCCTGTACCACGAGGCTACGGAGGCAGTATATAACAATGACATCAATTTGTAAGTGGTACTCCTTTGCAGAGTCCGGCTGGTGTGCTACAACTGTATTGCCAGTTATTCCACCATCAGTAGTGTAAGCATTGCTGTGTTCCGGTTTGAAGGGAAATGTGGCCAGCGTAATTACTAGGCGTAGAGATATTTATATCTAAAACCGCGATGGTAGAGCCACGCAGTGGTTTGCGCTGCGGTTGGGCCTGCGCCAACCGGGTAAGTACCACGACCTCACAGAAAATCGACGTAAAGTGGAAGTGTTTCGGCGTCCCTGTTTCGTCTGGTGAGTAGGGAAGCCAGTGGACCACACCTCCCTCTCCGTTCCTTCCAAATTCCCCTTCCTCCCGTAAATTACTATCATAACATTTGTCATTAATAATATAAGTATAAATTAAGCATGTTGTTTACAGATATTTCTTTGGCGAACAGTAGACAATTGTTTGCCTTGTATTCATTTATTGTGATTCTTGTATAACTGTTTGCTGTTTTGTGTACCAAATAAAATGTATAAATAAATAAATTCCCACCTTAAAAGCTGGTAAGCCTTGATAGATTAGTATTTGTTCAAACTATAGTTTCGTGTTGCGAATGTCCGTGATCACCGCTTGCTTTTTTCGCTGCCTAGTCCATAAAAAATCTGTAACTGATAAGTAAACCTTAAAAACGGCACCAACAGCCTACGATTCGCGAATCTTCACGCAGCTCAAAACATTGCGTCCCCTGTGTAGTCGAAGTGGAACGCGCCACTGCAGTGCCCACGGCCGGCGAAAGTGCTCGACCAGCTGCACGGCACGTACGCGCCCCGAATATAGCATTGCTCCGGCGGTGATATGTGTACATACCTTTATTTATGCGCCATCCGTCTCATGCAGTATTCATTACGCGATATCTTGAAATATCATTACGTTTATGGCCGTTTGGTTGTCACAATGATTTTGCGCGGGGTCCTTATCGGTTTTTATAGCTTCGTTCCGAAGACGTGCAACTTACAACCTTACCGATCGCATAGTCCTTTGCAAACATTTCCAAACGGTGGACTTTTTGGCAGAGACCGCCGAGGTGTACCACTGCATTTTTTAATATCATTAAACTCTTACATCGCCATCTTAACCCAAATTAGGCAGAGTTTGGTAATCAGACAATTGATATACATACATACATCTTTTAAATGCATACATATTTAGATCATTAACACCCTATCAGTTTCTGGATGGTGAGCGCAGCGCAGAACCAACCATTGTGCTGTTGTGGGCAGGTGCTTCGCTTGCCATCAGGCGTACGACTTTCTCGTCTTAACTAGACTAGACTAGTTTATTTTCTAATAAAATATACCGATCAAACTCAACATGTTCCCTGCCGTGCTGTTCAAAAGGTGTCATTTATAGGCCGTTACCTAGGGATCTGTTTAGTAATTTTCTGTAAATACTCGTACATATTTTTTTTTGTCGGTTTTGAGAGAATGTATATTATTTTCCTAATTATAACGACAATATGCGCTAACGTCAAATTACTGTAAACATCCTTGCGTCACAGAAACATATAAAACAGTGTTGCCACAAATTAAATTTTAGATGAAAATATTGTTTAATTAAAACATTCTGCTTGGCGTACCGATGCATGGCTGGGAACGTGTTTAGAAGTAGTCATTATACAGAGAGTCATAAAGTTGCGATCCCCTGTCAATTGAAACGTTTTTTTGTCGGCATTGGCCTAGTGGCATGTCATAACACGATATATGTGCCGAAATTCATATCAATATGTTGTCCCGTAGTGAGTGTGTGTGTGATAAGCCAATAAAATTTGCAAATGGTATCGCATTTATAACACTACGGGTGTCCTTAGAATTGAAACTAAAAAGATAATTGCTTAACATATTTCATTTTCGACTAACTTTTGTCTAGTCTAGTCTGTCTAGTATGTTAGTAGTCTATGTGTTTTGTTCTTCATAAGACACCGATGCTATTTTTAGAATTATTCACACATGTAAGATATAATAACCATGAGAAATTGTATTTATTTTGGAAAGTCATTAATGTAAACGCAAGCTCACGTATTCTATGATTATGCTTTGGCTGCTGTATTATTTACTATTAACCATTTGCTATCTACTTTATTCATAAAGGAGTTTATATGTACTTGAAACTGCAATTTTTTTTATTTTGGGAGAAGAATGCGAGCACGTAGCATTATATAATTGCGATATTGTTAACGCATGGTAATTTACAACATTGTAGAGTTGCGATTTTTAGCGAAAATATCTCTATGTTAACTTGACTGCATCAGTCACGTCGTTGCAGTTTAATTGCCACCTCTTCAAACGCGAGTCACAAATCTGTATGTATTAAATAATAGTTTTAGCCAGAATTACTTTGTCTTCGTGATGTCATCTTTGTGGAAACTTCAAATACGTGGTCAACACCATTGCAACTGTAAATAGAATATAACAAATTATTTTAACTAATTATGTTCGGAACACATGCTTTTAATCTATACAAACAAATGTGACAATTTATATAAATCTGAGCATTACAAACATATGGAAAAAATATTCATGACGTCGTCCGGAGCAATCTAACACGCTGAGAAATGTTATGTACGCTCGCTCCTACATGTCAAATATATATATTTTATCACTGGTGTTTTCTTGAAATGCTTGGTGAAACAATAAAATGTTGATGCTTAAAGTTTTATTTTCTATTTAACAGAATACGATAGTATATTTCGCAAAAGCAAGGAATCTAAATTTGTAAAAGTTTTGTTTTAGTCTCTTTAGTACAGTTAAGTAATATTACAGTCTCTTTTTTAAGCCCCGACGCAAAAATAAGGGGTGATAAGTTTAATATGTCTGTTTGCGAGCCTGTGACATTGTTTCTTCTAAAAAGAATGGATTGATACGGTTTCTTTCGTTTAAAAACTGACTTGATCGAGTTACTTAGCTATAATTTATGTAGATCGTTTCAGACGTGTGATGATCACCAGGTCATTTCCTACTTTTAGATTTTTTTTGTCAGTTACTTTAAAATTTCTATTAATATAATTTATTATTAATTAAAAACCACGCGCTGAAACACGAAAGGAAGCTACGGCGGGGTTCAACTCAACTTTCATGTGAAACACAAATATCATTGAGGCTTTGTTAAAAACCCACATATTTTCTATTCGGAACGTTATTTTTGTGTGCAGCATAAAGGAGACAATGCCAACAATGGCGTCCAGGGTTTATGGACTTGTTCCTCTACGTTATTAATGTTGGAATTTTGTTTTTATGCCGCAAATTGCGGTGTTACGGCAAGTCGCTAAAAGTACCGCACTATACGGTGGCGAGTTTTTTATGATTACGATATGAATTTTTCGGATGACATTTAGAAAGTTTAATACTTTTGCTTAATTTAATAGAAAAACCCCTTGTGATCTTCATGTATAAGGATAATTTATAAAATTAAATTGAGATCGTTTGCTTCTATCAAAAGGAACATGTTAATCTATTCATTTTATTTTGTGTTTGTAGCTAGCCACTATGATTACAACAAAGCTTTATCCGGGTTATTTCTAACATCGCGTGTGTTAGTAAGAATATAAGAGATCGAAGACGAGGTAATTCAGAATATAAAATGAACAACTTTCAAGGTCTAATGTCCAATGTTCAGGACGGATGACATCATCACAATAGCTTGCAGACAGTGGATGCGGGAGGCTCAAGACCGAAGTAGATGACATAGTAGAGAAGAAGCCTATATTCAACAGTGGGTGAACGTGGGCTGATTGATTGATTGATTGAAGGTCCAATGGTTAGCCAAAATCTTCCGTGTTCGAATTGTTAATGGTTCATTAAATTAAACAATGATGATGAACACCAATGAGTGATGGATCAATCTGAAGCCCTTTTTTGCTCGACTATACATATCGTCCCGTGTTGCATACAAAATATTCCTTTCCTAGTTCGCTTAACAAAATTAGTTAAAAGAAACCGCGTTGTCAATACACCGGATGCTGCGGTCGCGTTCTATTTCTTGTTCTCTGCTGAATTATAGGAAAAACCTGAAATCGAATATCCTTTAACAGGACACTTTGTGGTTTTGGAATATCCTGTTATATTGTTTGAAAAAAATAAAGTGATGACTTAAGCAAGTCGGGTGTTTGGTAGTAAGCGACTGCCCAGTATTCTGAAGTAACCGAGTTCGAAACAGTTCTTATATAGAGTAGAAGGCAAACGATCTAGCTGCTCCATGTGTTGCCAGCCTTTAAGGTGGGTGGTCACTGGACAAAACGCGGATGCAACAACTTCCACTTCACGCCGATATTCCGTGAAGTCGCAGTTCTACGTTGCGCTTATCACCTAGAGATCAGTAGCGGTACTACAATACAAGCCCAAAAGCCCGGCTTGCCCTACTAAGGAGTAAAATTTATAAATCTTAATTAGCACATA
>DWHO01002486.1:0-13275 GCA_018247575.1 Eurytides lysithous rurik
CAAAAAATAAAACCAAAGGTGTTTTATTATCCTTCATCACTGTCAGAAATTACTCTCATTCTTTTTTCGGAATCGAAGGTTCGAATTCACTTTCATCACAGTAGCATTTAGTAGAGTGTGATAAAAACAAAAAAAAAGTTATTTGGAAACCCGTGTAAAAGCGAAAACGTGTAAAACAAGTTATAGGTGTAATTCCTAAAGGGGGTTCCGCGGAACTTTAGAATTGGTTTTTTTTTTGGCTATTATATAATATTAAAAAAAATTTAATCAGTGTCTTTGACTTATTTGATATGGGCTTTCATAAATTAAAAGGTATTTAGTGGGTGTTCCGGTATCTTAAAAGTTAAGGAACCGCTGCTCCAAATAATTAATGCTCATTAAACAGGACACAAATCCAACAGCTTTATTAACTATATAGTTGATAACTCTGCCTTGCTTAAACTTATTCTACTCTGTCTTAAACTTAATCATTTTAGTTTAGTTCTTAGCTCAGTTTTTAATATACGTTAAAACACTTGATTAAACCAGGTTCATTTTAACAGATTACTTCACAAAGGACTCTTTAACAGCACGTTTGTTTAAGTTAGGCGTTGTGTAAATAACATAAACATGAACACTTAAATATGACTCACAACTAGTCATTTTGTTGACCGACTAAATTGTTGGCCAAATATATTGAAAAAATACATATCTGAATCAAAGACGCAAATGAACCAATCATTAAACATAATCAGACATCCAGTTAAAATAGAGACGAATAAGTCGTTTTTTGCAGTTCTATTTCATTGCTAAGACACAACGATTATTAAGGTGCCGGTACTACCATACAAGCCCAAAAGCGCGGCTTACGCGTCCCGCAACGGTCAAATTTAAAAATAAATTATTCGGGAATTATGTGCTAATTAAGATTTATACATTTTTTTCCTTAGTAGGGCAAGCCGGGCTTTTGGGCTTATATGATAGTACCGCCACTGGATTATTAGGCAAATCGTTCACATAGAAACGAAAAATTACAGGTAATTACAAACCACAACCTTAATAGCGATATAGAACATTTTATAAGTGAAGTTTCTTCCTGCATAAATCTTACATCACTGCCGCAAGGCAGTAATCAGTAGCAAAACAATTGAAGAATTTGCTGAAGATCCTATTGACTGAATACGAATCGAATCGAAATAGAGTTGATTTTACGTACAAATTGTTTTAAATAAAAAATATTTTACGTCCATTTTGAAAATTTCACATTTTTACGTAATATTTAATTTGTAACGTACAAGATTATTTATTACGTATAATAATATAAGTTTGTATATTACGCGTACATAAAAAGAAAAACAAATATTATTGTGTAACGCTTTCATCGGCGACTATACGAAAGCGAAACGCAGCTTGCGTGACCCTTCCAACCTTTTGCCGTTCTCTTACGCATAACGTACACAAAATCGGAATGACGAAATTTGGGTCGACCGATAGCAGCTATCGTTTCTGCATTGCTTATTGCAGGAAGTTGCAATAGAGCGGTGCGTTCGATTAATACTAGCATCCTCGCAGTTTCGGAGGTCGCCGGCGAGCGGAGAGGAAATTTTACGAAGTAACAAAGCATTCGACAACTCGTAATTTTTATGTCAATGACACCCTTTTTGCCGACTCATTGACCGTAATTTTTTTTAATTTGCTTTTTCATGCATTATGAGATTTCACCAAAATATTAACATTTAAAACAATAGGAATAAAGACATGGAAACGAAAGAGTTTTGTAGATTGTGTGATATCTTTCTACAATCATATTAGCTATATATCTATATATTATGTTCAAAAAACAATACTTACTGTAAGACTAAATTAACTTAGTGAAATAGAGCTTGGTTAAAATGCAAGAGCCTATGCTATTTTATCCCATTCAAGTTAATTATTTAAATTTATATTTAATTGATTTCTTTATTAACCCAACAAAAACTATTTTAAAACCAATATTTCAAATACTGTAGAGTGATTATAATCATTGGAAGGATCAACTTTCAGTTCTTTTTTTAAATACATTAAATAAAATAGATAAAAAAACCGATAGTTTCATTTTATAACATACAAACAAAACTTTTACTGAATTTAAGCATACCTATGCTATAAAGAAATTATCGATCATGCTTGCTGCAGGAATTCACATCTAAAGCTTACCTGTTTCCTTCGCTGCTGAGCACTACTAATACTGCTATCAGATGACCTTCCAGAGTCTGTGTGACGACAAAGACCAGTAGATCCATCTTCACTCAGCCTCCCACGACGGCTCTCACCACTATTCCTGTTTACATTTTACATAAATTCTAAATTTCTTAATGAAAATTTTAGAAAAATAACATTATTCCTTATCTTGTTTAACCATATTGTTGATCTTGAAGGTATTTTTTTTATAGGTTTAACAGAATTCAGTTTAGATAGTTTAGAAAGCAATGAATAAATTTGCTTACAACTACAAATTCAAGTAGTAAGATATTCATAAAAAAATAAAAGGTTAATGCAGTATCATAATCCTTAATATTATGTAAAGAAAATTAACAACAAATTGGAATTGAAAAAATTTCTTACCAGATAAAATATTTGTTTACTTGTTAGAGTAAATCAGTGGTTGCCAATAATTAAAAAAAATTACCTATGATGATAGTGTGACCTTCTAGTTCTCACTGGACTGGTTTGAGTTATAGTGATGTTTTTTGCATTACTTGGTGAAAGCTTACTGATACTAGCAACAGTACTGTTTCCATTGCTACTTATTGGATCGAGCAAGGATGGTACCTAAAATCAATAATGTTAAAAATTATAAACAAACAAAAACTTCCTTGTAAATATTGAATAAATAATTAATATAAAATACCTGAGGTGCCGCTTGATTGGTTTGTGTAGATGTCTCTCTTCTTTTTTGCGGATCAGTGTTCTGTTTTAAAGTTTGTAATTTGGCTAATGGTATAATATCACAGTCTGTAGGCCTGTGCCAAACAGTTGTCTAAAAATAAAACAATGAATCTATTACTTTTCTTTGAAAGGATATTATTTTCACACTAAATCTGTTACAGATACAGACTATTATTACATACCTGTGTAGTTGCATTATAATAATAAAATCTATGGGTGTTTATATCAAACAGCTCCCACCATTGGGAAGAGTCAGTACGCTTGACTTTTACCCCCTGAAATCGATTTAAACATTGTAAAATATGTATATCAGATATTTATTAGGGATGAATGAAAAATTATTAATAAGCTTTCAACTTAATTTTACAAGTCATTCTTAGCGGCCTATTTGTGTAAAGTAACATTTACAGATACAATTAGGTATATATAATTTAATATTTTCACATATTTATACAAAATTTTACCTCAGGTGGATCCCAAACACATTCGCCTGTGGTTAGGTTAGCATACATATGCTCCTTTGTCTTGGGCTCGATAATTTCCACCCATTCGACCCTAGAATAAAACATTGTTAAACTTTAAACTTCAAACTAGACACTTCTAACCGCTGCACTGAATAAATTCGGGGCGTGACATTAGCGATTTCCGTATACTTTATTGATTTTGCAACTTTCAACCGTTATCGGAAGCAATATATCATTAAACTAAGAGAGACTTGACGAAAAAAAAGTACCTTTCTGAAGACATTTTCGTGAAAATAATTATAACCGCTTTATAATTTACTTATTCATTTTTAACAAATAATTTTATCCTAATTCTAAATTACAATCGACAGTACAAGAATTCATCCATGTTGAGTGTTTACTTCATTTAACAGATAGAAAATTCCACAGACTATCTATAGGTTTGTGCGTGAAAATATAAAATACAAACCTTTTACATAGATAGCGAAGAAATTTTTCTTTAGTTGTAAAATACGCATGAGGTGCATAATTCTTTTAAAATAGCTTATCATCGGCAAAAATTTAGTTAAACTATGAAGTTTGAATATAATTGATAAATTTTATTCTTCATTTACACAACGTTAATATATTTTTTGTGGGTCTGTACATTGGAGCCCAACAATTTCTGCAGTTTATCTAAAAACCTGCGAGCATATGGCTCACAGATTCAGGAGAATCGACTACAGCTATATTATGATATTATGTTTATGTGTGATATTTTAATGATGAAACCCATACAAATAAATTTGACAGTCGTAACCGAAATGAAAATTCCCTGCAATATTTGTCCTGCAAATATTCGATAATCTTCGTGCGTTGCTTCGATCTCATAATTAGTAATCGATATAATTTTTGACTTAGCACAGTGAAAAGAATAGGGACGAAGATGACTTTTAGTGCTTTTACTCGAAGAAAGTATAGAAACAGAAAATATATAAATAATAAAATTCACGCAAAGGCAGCTGCAGAAAACTTTTAGTTTTCAATACAGGTGGTAGAAATTAAAAACTGCGAACAGCTTTTATGTGATAGTACGCTATTCGCCCGGCGTTTTTAAATTCTTCATCTGTGAACCCAAGGATCTCGCGTATTCAGTGAGGTCCATTCTGTTGTGAATATATAAGCTCTGTTGACGCAAAATGGAAAATACAATGAGAAAAGATACATGACACAATCCAAGGAACTCTGAAGAGGAGAATAGAATGGGCTCTACTCATAGTTGACAGGAGTCCTTGTCGTTAGGAGACCTATCAATGTCTTGAATTGTTCAGAAAAATTAGTATACATTTGACACAGCGGTTACGGTTGCCGTGAATTTATAATTGTTTGTTTTATTTGTAATAATATATTTTTACCAAACTACAATATCTTTCACCTCGCTATTGAATTAGTATAGGCATCGTGTAATCAGTACGTGTTATATTTCTCCATACAATAATTGAATACAAAGAATAAAATTTTTGATAATATGTACTTCAGGAGAAGGACCTGCGAAACACGTCATTTTCCCATCGATACTCTTATTATTTGTCTTTCATCGTTTTGTCGTCGTGTATTAGCTACGTTGTTTTCCCGGAGTCCAGGAGTCAACTGCATGCAAGCCTCTATTACGATGCTGTCGACGTCAGGGTAGCAATATAACTGACAAAAAGAAATTAAACAGTTACAAAAATTATTATTGCAAAATCCAGCAAGTTCTTCGTAACTAGAAAGTAGTTATAAGTAGCGTTAATTAAAATAACATTTAAACATTTAGTTTTTCCACGTGTTGACAACTTACCATAACACCTGTATGTAATCTGTGGTTATTACTTAAAAAAATAAGGAAACTTTATTCTCTATTCAGTGTAGTGTGTTCAATTTTAAGATATCTATTGGATTGTGAATAGTTATTTTTAAATTAAGATAAAGAAATATTTCCTTATTTTTTTAGTAAGTAATGTTCTTATGAAATAAATATCGAGTAAAATTAATATCCTAAATCAGTCCAAATGTTGCGAACTCTGACTATTAACGTTATAAAATGCCGGCATATCTATAGTGCTGAATCATTTATTAGTAAATATAAGAAGAATTTTTCTGGTGTAGCTGCATTTCAATCTAAAACAACACAACCGGCAAAAGTAGTTAATGGTCAGTACCCGACTTTGTGAAGGTAGTTTAATGTAGAATAGGTTAGATATTTTTCTTGCAATTTTGTTACGCGTTGCAGTAAAAAAATTATTTTCAGCAATGGAAGATAAATCAAATTTTTTGCTGCCAAATAATCAGCGTTTTGTAGAATTAGACAGCTCGCAAGCTTTCAACAATTTAACCACTAAGGAAAAGCTATATGCTCACTATCTGAGCCAAGTAAGTAATTTCTCCTATTGCAAAATTTTGTCACAAGAAACCGATTTTGTATTGTTTGCTTATTGCAGAAATAAAACAATATTTAAGTTTTTAAGTTATTTTAGTAAGTTATTTGTATTACTTATTAGTATTATTGATTATATTTATTTAATTTACTTGGCTTTATATTTATAATGCAAATGACTACTTTATATCCCCAGGCAGCTTGGAATGGAGGACTCATAGTTCTTCTTCAAACAAGTCCTGAGTCTCCAAAGATCTTTTCACTTCTTCATAGAATTTTTGTAGGAGAACCCTTAGATAATCTCAAGGAATCATCTTTAAAAGCGGGAGTGTCTGAAGATGATTTTCAGGTAATTTAAATCTTAATGTTTTGTTTAAAAATTACTTATTATGGAAATAGTATTAGTGAAAAAACAACCTGCCACAAATAAGGCACATTTAAAAATTTCGATCATGCTTTTGACTAAAAGTAAAGAACCTTTTGGTAGTAAAAGTCCTGTTTATATTAAAATGTCTTGCATACACAATATTAAAAATGTGTTTTAGTTACAATATCTTATCACCTCCAATGAACACTATGCCAACTTGATTTTTATCCATTTTCAGTTTATAAAAAAACAAACAACTCATCTAATCTAATAATTTATAAAAATTAAGAAAAGTTTTATAGATTTCTTAAAACTTTATTTAATATGATAAGAACTTTAATTAAAAAAAAAAAAACATGCCATAGTAACAAAGTGTCATATGGAAAATACATTTACCCATAGATAGGTTGACCACATCCTATTATGTAAACAATCATTCAAGACCATTCATTTGTATAATAACTATAATTGTTGTTAGTTTTGTGGGCATAGATAGTCTAGTTTAGTTTTTTAATTAATTAAATTGATTAAATTGTTTTTTTTTTGTTGAAATGTGTTCTCTTTAAAAGTTGTATATTTAGTTCATAATGACATAATCCAATATCTTACTACTACCTGCCCGGCAAACAGAAACAGTTTATTGGCAATTAGTATAAGTATTACATTGTTACATATAATATTTAGTAACAACTCTTTAAAAAATACCATTGAGTTATGAAAATATTTTGTAATTTTATTTTTTTTTATCAGGCTTTTGGTAATTGATTTAAAATGATTTTGAATCTTACAGATTTTCCAAATACACAGTCAAATTATTAAATGATCTAAATCAAACATATTATTATTTGAACTCATAATAAATTTGAGTAACTAAAAGAAAATATAATACTTGTCAATTGAAAGTCTTGTTACTTCTATGCTACTAAAATACGGGTTGTATTTAATCAGCAGTTAGTTTTTAAGCTAAATCTAGCTGTGATAAATTTCTAAAAAAAACATTGTTTTTTATTGTGATAAAAAACTAATGGTCTGCTTAAACTTTAAAAGACTTGTCAATGAAAAATATCGACAATTACTTAACAGTGGATGTGTGATTACTTCCCATAGTAATCATTAGTATATTTGTAAATTATTGTTAGTTATTATGTTAAATTTTGTGTTGGATTTTTTTGGTGCATTCATCTAATATTGCTTTATTTGAATTATTACAGGCCTTCTTGGTATATGCTGGTGGTTTATTTGCAAATAGTGGAAACTACAAAGGTTTCGGTGATACAAAATTCATTCCAAATTTACCCAAAGAGGCATTTGAACTTATTGTGAAATCTTCTAAGGCCTATGAAAATGACAATACTCACATAACAAAGTTATGGCAAAAAGTTCAGAATGCTGTTTACAGCTTGCAGCCAAGACTGACTAGTTTAGGTTTGGCAAGTAAGGTATGATAAATGTTTATTTTGTGTTTTATTGTCGGGAATTTTTTTTTGAGTGCTTATTTCTTTGATATTACAGTTTATAATATAATAATGATTCCTAGGTGAGTCGGAATAACTGTATCATTTTAATGGATAACTAATTATGAAAATAGTGCATATTTGCATCTACAGACAGATGATCAACTGCAATGGGGACAACAATAAACCAATCTTATTAAAGTGATTATTTCAATCAACAATTTTTTTCCAGTCTTTAAAAAATAACCAGAGCTGATTTTAAAATACTGTGTCAAGCAATATAATGTTTTGCCCCTAGTCCTAATCCAGCTGGAAAACATCAAGACAGTAAATGTTTTTCTCAGGATTATAACCCACGGCCTCTAGCCAGCTAGGTTACAAAGCTCTATCCATACCACTAGAGAATTTTAGGAGAAAGAGATTTTTACGAAAATTACAGAACTCAAAATTATATGTGCAATATTTTTGATTCATTAATAAATGTTTTAGGGAGTAACTACATATTTCTCTAGCAATTGCACTGAGGAAGATTCTAACTTGGTCAATGATTGGATGAAAACCAAGCGCATTGAGGCATACATCTGTCGAACATTCAAGACAACTGCTGATGATGGATGTAAGAATTATATTTGCTTTAAGTGGAGTTGCTGGAATTACATTAAATTTTTCTTGTCCATTAATGTCCTATTTTTGCTTGCCATAATTATGGAACCACTATTTCCAAAATTTTACAATATATTTAATATAGTTTCATAAAAACATTTGCATCTGTGAAAAGACAATTTAAATGACATATACAGGTTTGGCTAATTAACTTTCATCTGCAATGTTATGTATGAAACTTCTACAAGTTCTGTCGAACAGACAGAAATGGGTTGAAGATAATGGTGGTGATGATTACTATAAAACTTGTTTTCATTTTACAGTACCCCTGTACACTATACACTTGGCGAGTGTCAAATCTTCGCCTAAGCCGCCACTAACGATGGACAAGGAAAAATATAAGAATGCATATTTCCAAGTGACCCGGGGAGACTATTCAACCTTGTTGAAACTTGCCAGTGACAATCTTGCCCAGGCTAAAGAACACGCAGCCAATGACAACGAGAGTAAAATGCTTGAACATTACATAAACAGCTTCATAGAAGGTGATTTGAATGAACACAAAGAAGGCAGCCGGTTTTGGATTAAAGACAAGGGACCAATAATTGAAACGTAAGATATTGCTAATGTCTTATAGTATGTTAAGCAGCACATTTTTTGTAGAGATAGAAGATACTATATGCATGCATGCAATTATGGACAGGCATGTAAACAGTTGGTCTTGGCTCGTTATTGGAGGCCGTTTTACCTTTGGTGCAGGGTGTGCATTGCACACGGGCGTAGTAGTGATGGTAGGGGGCGCCGGCCGCGACACTTTCAATACATTATACCTATTCTATTTTGATTGCGCGCTTACTAGAGGGCACTAGGGTAATTATTGCACACGGGCGTTACATGAGCTACAGACGCCTCTACTCTTTGTAGACGCTATTTAGTATATAGTACCTCTCTTGAGATTTTTATTATTACAAGGTTGGCTTAATGTCACTGGTTTCTGTGGTCGTGTCGGGAATCAGTCCCATCGGGCCATGAGAATAAAAGAAAAGTGAATGCAAAGTGCCTCAGCGAACACTTGCACTGTAATATCCCGCGTCTTAGATTTGTAAATTAGCTGATGTGACCGATATTGCGTTTAAGGGGAGGTGGATTATTAGTATTATTGCTAATAAACATCTGTCTCTTTGAACTTAGCTCATAATATCGTTTCAGGTACCAGGGTTTCATAGAGACGTATCGCGACCCCAGTGGTCAGCGGGGCGAGTTCGAAGGTTTCGTGGCAATGGTCAACAAGGAGATGTCGAAAAAGTTCGGCTCGCTAGTGGACGGTGCAGAGCGGTTCATCAAGCTCCTGCCTTGGGGACAGGAACTGGAGAAGGACACATTTCTCAGACCAGATTTCACCAGCCTCGATGTTTTGACCTTCTCTGGCAGTGGCATACCGGCCGGCATCAATATTCCCAACTGTAATTTTTGTTTTAATTATCTTACGCAATATTAAGGCGACAAAAAGATAATTTTGTAAGAGATGATCGATAAGTAATCAAGATCGGAAGCATCAGAAACTTTTGTTGCAGTCTGTCTTTGCATTACCAGTTATTCTAAAGCAATGTAGTAATATCTAAGCACTATTGTGATTGGTTTGAACTACTGTTTTGCCAGCTGGGCAAAATTACTGGGCATAGATATAAAACATCTTAAAACTCTGGGTCGTTATGGTAAGGACTCCTCTGGTCCACAATTCGTCACTTTATGCCATAAAAAAGGAATCCCGATTACCTTACTCACCAGTCCGCAACCGTAGTACGTAGAAGTAAGTAAGCAACCGCAAGTGCAAAAGCTTGAATACTTTTTACTTCGTTTTCATTGTACGTCGGAAATAATTATCGACGAGTATACGCTATTCTAGCGACACATATATCGCCTTTTTACACATTGCCTCTTTACGAAAACATAAATTTTTGCAGTCGTTCAAAGTCAAAATTCTTCATTCAAAATTGGGTTAGTTTACAATCACTTTGAGGTTTAATGATTCTAATACCTGTTCAAAAACAAAATGCCTCAGTCCTAATAAGAACAGACAATAAAACTCGGAATGTTAATTGAATTACACCTATTCAGTGACATTTGTGTTTTATAAAAGTTCCCGTTTGTATGCTTTCTTTGTCGGATTGTAATCTTTATCTGTATTTTTCTTATCTAAGCAAAAAAATGACACTAATTTCACTAATTCGAATTTATTCAACTTTAATTTTACTTTAACTAGATGATGAGATTCGTCAGAACGAAGGTTTTAAGAACGTTTCCCTCGGCAACGTGATACCGGCCGCGTACAAGGAGTCTGTCATTCCGTTCCTGTCTGATGAGGATAAGCAACTACTCGAAAAGTACAGAGTAGCGTCGTTTGAAGTGAGTATGAGATGGTTATTATAGTGTTATAATTATTAGTGTTATCTCCATTAAAAATATTCCGAAGGATTAGAATGTATTTAAAATGAAAATAAATCTGTTATCAGAGATTTATGATCCACAAATTATTTCAATGAATCGAAATTTTGCCATAGTTAGAGGTAAGGCCATTTAAAACAACAAATTCAGTTATATTAATGACTGCAAATGAATTATCAAGCTAAAGTGCTTGTATATCATAAATAAAAATCCAGTCTAGGTACTTCTCTCTGATTTGGTTTAGATAACTTACTTTTTTTACAACAATTTTTCATAATTTACAAATAGTTGTTATATTCAAATAAATTGCTATGACACACTAAACCAATGTGACAGAGTGTAACATTTTTCAATGTAACACACAAATTTTATACACCTCATGATCCATGAACATATTATCAAAGCATCTTGTTCTTATCTGCCATTTGTGTGTTGCCTTGGATGGTTTCAGCTTAATTTCAGATTTTTTAAGTAATTTCTAGGGATGGCTAGCCTTTGGGAGAGGTTGGCTATTGTCATAAGTAGACTAAACTAGATATAATGATCATGACACTAGTTGAGTCTTTAAGAGCCTGCCAAAAAAATAAAGTTAATACTTATTGGCTATGAGTTCATGTTATAAGATAGTTATTAAATTTCATACATCTTCTTGTTTTGCTGGAGCCTAAAGCTTTTATTCAAATATTTCATAGTTTACCTTGTTTTTCAACGTATATATTTAAAAAGGTGCAAGTCGGTCTCCACGAGCTACTGGGTCATGGTAGCGGGAAACTCCTGCGCCAAAACGCCGACGGTACTTTCAACTTTGACAAGGAGAAAGTCATAAACCCACTAACTGGTAAGTGACAATAAAATGTTTTATGATTTGCTTAGTTAAGCCATAGCATTTTGTATATTAAACTACAATAGCTTAAAATACACAATGCTGTTCACTTATTGAGAAGATATTTGAAGAGGTAAGAGAAATCCAATGTTGAGTTATTTATGCTGTTAATTGACACCCACAATACTTATGCAGTTAAGAATGCTAAATTTGGGGCACGAGATGTAGTACAAATATATAAAGACCTAATTCATATGTATCTTTCATTAACTCTTCTTAAATGACTTCATGAAAACCATTAAATTATTTTTTTATGTAGACGCCAAAGATTTTTTGATTATCAAAAGTTTCAACAACATTTCTTATATAGTAACAAAGCATTATTTATACCCCTTTTCTCTTTTTGAATAAATTATTTGTTTTATAAGTTCTGTTTTTGTAAACGCCATAGGTGAACCAATGTTTTTTTGAGATGTTTTAGTACACAGGTCAAGACTGGACTAAATAATGTATTAATTTTTTTTTCTGTTTCAGGTAAGCTGATCGAGACTTGGTATACTGAAGGTGAAACATATGACAGTAAGTTTACTACACTTGGCTCGGCTTTTGAAGAGTGCCGGGCTGAAGCCGTTGGATTGTATCTGTCTTTAGAGCCGGAGGTGCTGAAGTGAGTATTGAACATGGAAATGGCCAAAATTTCGTTTGAGCAGTTGTAATTGTTTTAAAATGAGACCGAATTTAGACCAATTTAAATATAAAGAAACTCGTAGTATTTAAAAATGAAGCTGTCTGCAGTGCATGTTTTTAAATATCTATGCATTCTTATTCTATTTTATTCTTCTAATTTCTGTGGCGATCGTCTAAACGGTATGGATTTTTTTTACACATTGTAGTGCCGTCGAGTGTCGTTACTGACTTTTATTTTTCTATAAAAAATAAATGTATATGTCAATTTTTATCGTTATCACTTCTATTCTTTGAAAAATAATTAGTATAAAATTTCTTTCTGTTAACTTCTTATGCTTTACCATTTTGTTTCCCATGTTTCCAGAATATTTGGTTATGAAGGCCAGGAGGCGGAAGACGTGACCTATGTTAACTGGCTCAGCTTGCTGTGGAATGGTGTTGCCAAAGCAACTGAGATGTTTCAACCATCAACAAAGACTTGGTTACAGGTACTCGGTCTTAGGAAGTCTTTCAGTATCTTTTTAGAAAAAAAGCTTTATGGGTTTTGTAATATAAGGATATCGCAAAGATTTTCACAAAATTTTGCTCGATTGTTATATTCACTGTTTCGTTAACGTTTCAGGCGCATGCCCGTGCCCGCTTCGTGCTGATGCGTCTGCTACAGCTAGAAGGAGGTGGACTTCTGCAAGTGGAGGAACCGGAGCCCGAGCGCAACCTTCTCCTCACCCTCGACCGCCAGCGCCTCGCCACGGACGGCAAGAGGATCATAGGTATGCAGCAATGAATTCAATTCGTACATTCACCATGAATAAGTAGAAATATAAATCTCTTTTGTACACTAAACTTTTATATCACTTTCTTGTATTTCCACAAATACTATCTGTTATTAAATTGAACAAATTTACGGGATCTTTATGTTCACGTCAAATCTGGAATCAAATTTGACTATAACACAGTCCATCTATACCAATTAATGACATGATTACAGATAATGTTTTCCCCTTTTGAAAAGTCCCCATAATGATGAATATATGAAAGTCAAAGTCAAAGTCAAAAAGTCAAAAATTCTTTATTCAAAATTGGATTGATTTACAATCACTTTTTGACGTCATTTGATTCTACTACCTGTT
>DWHO01002487.1:0-13273 GCA_018247575.1 Eurytides lysithous rurik
TCCAAATTATCGTTCCTGGTCGACACGGGTGCAAATATATCCGTTATACCTCGAAGAAAAGGACAAACTACAACGCCTCTTCCATTCAAACTATACGCAGCTAACAATACAGTAATACCTTATTTAACTTTTTAAGGAGTTCGTCTCGATCAAGACGGTCCAGTTGTATGAAGAATACGATACTCTTCCGGGTACGCCAAAATGGTATGAGGTGTACTGCTCTGGCGGGGAATCCTAGGTCGTGTAAGGCTCCTTTAATTTCCTCAACGTCCGTATCTGCTGGGAAGCCTTTCAAGGCCACCTTGGTGGGGAGATCGCACGCCGGTATAAAGCAGTGCCATGCGATTTTTCTATTGATTTTTCTATTAATACTGAATTAGATACTTCTGGACCGCCTTGTATTCCACCGGGCTTTTCGGCAGGAATCTCACGCCTTTGCCGAAGGGTCGGGCGTTCGGTGCGTGTCTAAGTTGGTTTTATAACAAGGCAAAATGCCGCGTCCATTGTGATAAATTTTCCGCGTCAATGGGGGGGTAGGAAGTCCTGCTACTTACTCCTTCAACCTTTTGTGTAGGTGGTGGTGCTGTCGATGGTGACGGTGCTTGTGGTGGCTTCGGGCTCGCAGCGGTACCCGTAGCGAAGGTCGCATACGAGATGGTGTTCCACCCGAAAAGCTCCTCTCCCCCTAGATGATAAATGTCGTGCTCAGGGTTGGGGAGCCGTTCGGGTGAAAGGCTTGGCGTGGTGCGCGGTGTAGTAAATCTCTATGGGCCGCTTTCTGCTTCGCTGTCACTGGACGGCGAAGCAGAAAGCGGCCAATGCGTGGCGGTCGCGAGAACCGCTTGTGCGCAGCCCCAGATTTTGTGAACTGCGGTTCCTCTTGTATTGGTGAGGTGGTGGTTGACCCGATGCTGAACCAGGTGAAGACCCCAGACGAGGAAGCCCAGCGAGGCGCCCAGCGGTCGATATGGGGACAACTATTTTAGAGCGACAATTCACTTTTTATTTGAGACGACAGGTCGTGACAAACAAATGACCGACGTCACCAAGTCCGGCGATATTTCCTGCTTCTCCTCGGGTTTGGCTTCCTTAGCGACGGTGAAACAGCTGATCATCCAGAGGCAGGAGGGCTGGTGGAAGTGCTAGTGCTAAGTCCACTGTGACTAATAAATGCTTAATAAATAACGTATATGTATCAACTTAAAGACTTGTTTTCAAAACTTTAAAGAGGAAAGGTAACGTGGTAATTAATTCGATATGTGATAGGACATTAGAGGGCGTTAGCCATTTTTTTTTGACGGATTATACGGAGACGGTTTGCTTGAGCATGGATAGTAGGGTGTGTAGAAACAGGAAACAAATATTTTTAGGAATAATTGATGGACTACTATTCATTAGGAACGTCAATTGAAGAGATGTTACTATTATATTATTATGGATATGTTGGCTTTCCTACAAAATATTTATAACTTTAAATATAAATGTTTACAATTTACAAGTATCTACCTACTTCAGTGAAAAGTCACATATATTTAGCCACAAAGGTGACATTCGATTAGAGCTAATTTTTTTTTTGCTAATTTAAATGAAAACCAACCTACAAGTTTTAAAATTATATTATTAACATAAATACACATCTGAATTTAACATTTGCAATCCTACAAAGATTTCAATTCCTCGATATCAAAATCGTGTCTATATAAATAGATCGACGTACGTGGCCTATATATATTAAACAAATGTTATCTTAGGTAATCTGAAATGTTACTCATATGTCGCCTCAAAAAAAGGCCCAAATACTAGAGTAAATAAAAAACTCCTTTTGTTTATTAAACACTAAATTTTAAAAGCTTTTAGATGTCAATTACCCAACATAAACAATTATTTTTCATTAATGAATGGGTATTCCAAACTGACGTCAATTTGAGAATTTAAAAAAAATGCATCTAACAATCAATTATGTGGTATTGCTCATTTATAAATTAAAAAAAAAAAATTATGGAATACACTCCCAATTTAATAGTTTTTCTACATAGAAAACTTATTACAACATTATACAAATCTGAATAAACAGAACAACTTATACAACTCTTATCCATATTAATCGAGAAAACATTTGAAGGTTTCGTTCAAGTTCCGAACATTGAATTTATTTAGGCAACCTAGCGTCCAAATTAATTAATAATAAACAATTGATTGTTAGTTTGAGATATAATTAAAAGAATTGTTTGTATACCATAGCGAAAAAATATAGTATATTCTAAAAATAAATTATTTTTAAAATTTTTTGAAGATTTTGTAAAAAAAAGGAGCATTTTTCACTTCACACTCTAACTTGATGCTATTTCTTCTTTGTTAAAATTTATGAAGTTAACTCTATTAAAACCTTAAGTTATAAGGAACACTTGCAAATATTAACACTTAGCTTTTGTCGACAAAATTACCAAATTTGAAAACCATCAAATGTGAATAATTTATAACCCATCCTCATATACATTGTGCTATTACAGAATCCTTGTTTTCTTTTTATAATTTCTAGAGTGCCTTGTATTCTTTATAGATAAGAATATATTTTGGTACTATATTTTTATTACTTAAGTATTTAATACAGCAAGAATTATATTCCATCTACATAAGCACCACTTAAAGCGGACAGTTAAGTCTGAATTACAAATTAAATTTACTTTCATAGTGATAACAATTGACATAATTAATAATAGGGATAGATATTACACTATCATATTCATTTAATCAATTGATATCCATCATTATAGTAAAATAATTCATACCAAAGAGTTCAAGAAATCTAAAACATGAACAAATTACCGAAACTCAGAAAAATTAAAAGGTAATATTTATTGGTATTTTTTTGGTGGGCAATGCATTTGCAAGTCCAGTTTGATGTTGAGAGTCTCCATGGGTCATAAAATTTTTGATTAATAGTTCATTAACATTCATTGCATCTATAAAATATGTAAACAAACATTGTTTATATTGAGTATCAAATTTTTGGTTAAGTGGCAGTTTTTGATCATACATAAATATTTTTACTATGTACCTTTGTAACATTTAAAAAAGTACAGACTTGATAGGGATATATTTTCATGATATTACTCATTTGCTTATTTTAAATAAATTTTAAAGTTAACAAATTTTATTTAACAAAATAAACAACTATTTTGTGATGTATCATAACTTGCATGCTTTTTACTGGTTGTAAAAACCCAAAACTGTGTTCTCTCTTCCTATGTACTTTACATAATGCTACAACATAAAGCAACATTTAATACAGAGATTGAACACTTTTTGACAATTTATAATCATCCTTGAATCTAGAATTCAAAAGTGGTTGCCATACATTCCTGGCATTGGCATATTTAATGGTCCAACTGGGTATGGTACTCTTGGCACATTTTGTGGATAACTTGGATAAGGTAAGAATGGTTTTGAAACACCATTACCATATAGATTTTGACTGCCAGTCCTCAGTAATTCACTCATTTTGTCTGCTTTAAACTTTTGCAGGTGCATTTTTTTACGAAGGGGTTCAAAATCTTCAAGGAACTTATCAACATCTAATTTGCCTGAAAAGAATTCCTGTGCTAAATTTTCTGATGTCTCCTCTGATTCAGCTGCAGCTGTTTGAAGTAAAGCTAGTGTTGTATCTGGTGATATTCCTGCCGATTTTGTCTCTGTAAATTGTTGATAAATTTTTTTTAGCTAGTTCATACAAGTGTATTTGAAATTTTTTGTAACTCATTTTTGGCACAATAGAATTTTCAATTATGTAAATCATTGACAATTTTTTTATCAACCTGTTGCTATGATCTGGACTTGAATGTAGAGGTTATTGGATGTATTCAATAAAAGTTAAAAACAAATAACTTTCTGCATTTAACACAACTTGAATATTACTAGATGCCATCTATAATTAAATATATATTTTTGTCAACAAAAAAATAAACCAATGCAAACTTACTATATTCTTCTAAGAGTTCATGAATATGGTTACATAGTTGTTCACCAGTTTCAGATTTTTGTTGAATTTGAGCCTTCAGCTCCTCTAATTCTGGCTCCTGAGATAGATTGAATTCAGCTAATGATCTATTACTAGCAATCATCATTTCCTTTTCTGTTTCCCAGTCTTTTACCTGAAAGGAATATATAAAGTTTTATAATACACTTTTTTAAAAACCAAAAAAAACAGATGTGGTAATTTTATTAATATAATAAATTTTATCAGAAAAAACAATTCATCATACGGAATAAATTATATTTGTAAAAGGAATGTTTGTTGGGCTCAATATTTATTATATTTAAGAAAAAAATTAAGGAACTATACTGTGACAAAATTTCAGAAAAAAAATTGTCTAGTTATACTATTCCAATTACTAGAGGAAAATTAGAGATTGGGTTTTATCAAGACTATCAACTATATACCACATTCAGCTATATATTAGTTCAAATAAGAAAGGAATTGCAACAAAGCCAGGAACAGTTGGCTAAATATTAATAGAATTCAAACAAATTTCAATAGTATAAAACAATAGGAAACACTTTTTCATCAAACAAAATATCACATTGTAAATACTACAGAAAAACCTATATATAAATAGTATTGTATACAAATACCTGCTTGACATCTTTTAACACTGCATCGAATTTTGCATCATCATTAAGTATTTCTTTTAGCTCATCTGAATTTAAGTGGTCAAGAAATCCTATAGCAGGTGAAAAGTCCGGTTGAATCATCTTGGTTTTGTAAAGTTCTATTGATTCCTGAAGACGAAAACAAGAGAACTACCTTTGTAATATTTATATAAACTAGGATCCAATGAGTCAGGGACTCACATAAAAGATTACCTGAATCAATTATATTAATCAGTAAATAAAACAAGACAAAGAATACTTATTGAGATAATTTTGTTGCTTGACAGAAAAAAGAGACGGATATTATTATTTATCTCGTTCTCGCCTACCTATACGACGCTATATATACGCTCATAGCAAATTTAAAGTAGAGCATTAGAAAAAGATGACACTCTGCAATTGACTTGCCATTTATATCCTTATATATTTAAATTCCATAAAAAGAAGAAAGAAAATCCTCCAGAAAATTATACCTTATGGCAAAAACAGCTTAAAACCGTAACCAGTACAATGAAAAATTCTTGTTTTGACTTGATTTTCTGTTGCTACAGGCTTTATAGCTGCAAGCAACGTAAGCTATTGTATTAATGATTAAATACATTTTCTGAAATTAACAATATAAACAGAAGTACCTATACGTTAATCACTTTAAAACAATAGTTTAAATCAAACACAAGATGGTTCATTTTGAAGTCCAAACTGGTCATCAAAAAATTGTTCTGCGCTTCAAGATATGCGAAATGGAATATATTTATATCTTTTCAGTACGTTACGCTTAGCAAACCATAGAAAGGTGCAAACCAACGCACTTATTGTTACTTATCCAACTAAAATTTTAATTCGAATTAATAAATTGAAAATATTAGTCCGGGCCTTGCTAAACAAAACCACTTAAATTTTAACGAGTTGAGACGTGACCAATATTTTTAATTATAACATTATTCTAATGTTTCTTAACAATTATAAAGGATAATTCAAATTAATTTATTGATTAATATTCATCAATTTAAGTTCAATGAGAATTAAATGTTTGGAGGAATTGCGGGGTCGAAGAAAATAACTGTTGACTCCTTGTGAATGTATATTTATTTTCCTAAATGCTGCTACTTATATACTAAACTATTGTAAAACAAAAAAATCAATTAAAAATAATAATTAAATTTGTCGGCCAATCGAAGCACCGTATTACGAAACAGCGTCATTGTTTTCGTGTGATAGTATGCTCTTAGTTGGCGGTTTTTACAACTAGGTCGGTAGGGCACTCAGGTAAGACGGCTGTAGCTGCAAACTATACAGCTGTAGCTGATGCACAATGACATGGTTACGCCACTCACGTTACAGTTTCGCGGTTCTTGATAAATTTACATATACAATACGATATACGAAGATTAGTACGCGATTCAAGACCCTCAAAAAGAAGTTCGAATCTCAGTTTGAATCGTAATCGATGGGAGACCTAACCAGATCCGATCATGCTAGAAACATATGTTAAAGGCGCTAAGCGAGCTAAAATAAATTTTACTTTATAAATTACACTTTTATATGACTTTTAAATTTAAGAAGGATATATATTATGAAACGGATATTTAACATTGCGTTCCCATGAAAAAGAGTGAATCATTTTGTTTGTCAGCGTTTTTTTCTCTTGTAGATGTCAAACATATTTTAGAGGTCCCATTATACATATCGAACAGCATTTATGTTTTAATTCCGTAACGATTCACTAAGAGTGTTTAGTGCAGATTTGATGTGATTGCGATATTGAGTTCTGCTGCGGCCATTTGTGTAAGCAATGTAGACTTTGTTAGAGGTACCTGCTAGAGGCAGGTGCCTCTAACAAAATAAACGGTATTAGAAGACATAACAAACTTCGCTTTATTAGGTACAGTTCCTATATGTGTTTTGAACGTGAGAATGTAGTCTAAGGTGACACCAAGATAGTTTACTTTGCATTCCTATGGAATAGGTTGATCAAATAATTTCACGGGACGGAGTTTCTTTTTGTAGGAGTTTAATCTACTATTGAAAAGGATCGCCTTGTCTTTCTATATTTTATCTATCCTCCAGTTCCTGAACCATTCACCAAGATTGGTATGTGCGGACTGAAGACGAATGCGTATCTAGGCTTTTCTGCGATCTGTGGGCTATCCACAAAGCAGTATCGTCGGCGTATAGTACCAGCTTGGCCGTTATAGAGAGAAGAGAGTCGCTGAGAGTACGCATGCTTGTAATAGGTAAGGATACATTCTTTAGAATTGCTGTCTATAATATCAGAAGATTGTGAATGGTTTAGGAGTACTCTTGTAGGATCCAGAGGGTAGGTCCTCTATAATAAAAGATGTCACTCCAATCACATGAGGCAAAGATAGCACGCCCATCTGTATTGCTTAGCATTTAAGTGGCCAGCTAAAATTATCGAATTACTGAGAGTGAGCAGGGCTTCGAGATCGCTTATTAATATACATTAGTTTAGCGATAGGTATACTGAGGCCACTTTGATAGGAGGATGGCCTGTTACAGCAATTTTACATATAGACGCTTCAATATTTTAAAGACAAGGCAGGTTGATCATTATGCAATGTAGAGACGATTTATAATAAATTACTGCGTATTAATTTGCAGTATGCATTTTTCGGATCACGCATGCTAGGTTTAAGTCTAGTCTCTTATAGCATAATGGTCAATTGGTGGTGGTCAAAGTGAGAAACTCCTAAATTTTTTCTCTGATATTGTTATTTAGATAATAAGCGCTAAAAAAGGTGATGGAGAGCGATTGGATCCTAGCGCGGTTAAATTTAATTAATAAAGATATCTGGAGGTAACCCCCCGGAATTCAAAACGAAACTAAATAATTGTTTTATTCCATTGATCACTCCAGAGTGTTCGCTCACTGCCTGCAGGCATTTTTTAGGAGTACGTGCTATGCTATGTGCATATTGCATGCTAGTGTGCGTTAATTCGGTTACATCGAAGCTGTCAACGAAGTCGGCGATGGAATGATCAACCAAGGCATTTAACGCATCGGGGGCGGGCACGACAGCAACGTGCCGAGTGGTCATATAAGCGGTGGTATTGCGCAGGAGAGAGACGCTTTCGGGGACTTCAATAGTAATACCGAAAAGATGACACAGCGTCCGGACACCAAAAACTTTTTTTCCGTCCTCAGAGTGATCGAGGTGTCAAAGGACACAGGTTATATGGTTCTTTAATCCGCATGTTGTACATACAGTGAACCGATTGTATAGGAAGTTCTTTTGAAATTAGGTCTTTTGCATGAACTCTGTGTTTGAACTCCGGAGGAACTCCCCAGAAAGTTCCTTCGGAACACGTGAAGAATGCGCTCCTCCTCGAGTACCATGCATATGTCATAGAATGACGCTGCTCAGTCTGTGAGCCATTTTGTTAGGTAACGGCGGTTGTCTACAGTGTGGACAGTGACTTATATAACAATCCAGAAGCTTGGAAGTAGAGAACCAATTTTCTTTATCCTATATAATTAAAGGCGGGGGAGATTTTTGCGCTTTAGAGATGGGATTTGGAGTAGTGATGTCCATAGGCATCGAATTCAAATTTGAACTTTTACGTCCAGAGAGTGGAGTTGCTTGTTTTTTGGCACGACGACTTGCTTTAGGCTTACGTCTTTTACGACCTTCGATGAAGAAGCCATCGTTACCAGAACCAATATTTTCTACCTCAGTCTAAAATTCATCTAAAAAGTTGACTTCGCTCTCGCAATCTGATAGCACCGGACAAGGCGTAATGCTTTGCCGCCTTTTTTATGTCAACGTAACGGTATTTGACGCCAATTTAGACTTAAGTTATTTGTAATATGACCTTATTTATTAAAACTCGACATGAAAACTGCAATTTTGAGTATAAGGGAAGAACATTATATATTGTTGTTACTGTTGCAGAAAAAATTAAAGAAATGGATTGTCAATGTCAAATCATATCTAAAGTTATGTTTGCTGTCAAACATTTTTTTTTAAATTATAATTCATTATGTTATAGAGTTTAAATTTGCCCAATAAATGCCCTTGTATTGTTTTTAACCGATGAAGAAGAATATTATTTATGCGTTCTTACAAAAAAATATTTACTTTCTAGTCAGAAATGTCATTTATTGACTCGTCCTATAACTTAGAAATCGTGAACAATTTTTATTTAAAATTTGTAGCGGAAAGTTTGATATACTTGAGAAATTTTACTTTGTACATAAGCTTATGGATTGCGGGCTATCTTTGTGTATGTTGTTTAGTTTATCGGCGATATGCCAGAAAATTACCTACCCGAATTCGTGGTGCCCTCGGAGCGAAAAGGGTTTTATTAGTTATAGCCCACCCGGATGATGAATGTATGTTCTTCGGGCCTACAATATTTAGATTATGTGAACAGGGTGCTGATGTTTACATTTTATGTTTGTCAATGGGTTAGCGTTTTTTAATTAAAAATTCTGCTATTATTGTTAATTTTGTATGGTATTAATTATTTCTTTATTATCTTTAAAGTGGTTACAAATCAAAAAATTATTGTAACATTTCAAACTTTTGATTTCCTTAATACTTTTCTTGACTTTAAAAATCTACAATGGGCATCAACAGTGTCTGCCATTCATTTTAAAAATTTTACTGAACACACTTCCTTACACACTTTTAGGTAATTATGAAGGTAAAGGCACTATTCGGCTTGGGGAGCTTTGGAATGCATGTAAAACACTAGGAGTCCCAGAAGGAAATATTTGTCTTATCAATGATACAAGACTACAAGATGATCCAAAAGCTCAATGGCCAGTCCAAATTATTGCTAAACTTATTCATCATCATTTAGAAGTTTTGGAAGTTGATACTCTAGTTACTTTTGACAGAGGAGGGGTCTCCTCTCATCCAAACCATTCTGCTATCTTTTATGCAGTTGCATATATGTTTGTTGAGAAGAATATGCCAAAACGTAAGTATTAATATTTAAATAACTACTATAGTATAGTTATAGTATACCTAGTTGTAATGCCAAAAACAATCAACTTTTGCTATATTGCAATGGTACTGATAAGCTGGTGTTGAATTTGTCAAAAGGCACAAAGAATTTACATTCAAATAATATATGCAATAGTAAAAATAATTATTATTTAATAAAATAACTTAAACTATTTTACTCATGATCGTTTCTTTTTTTATCAATTTCTCTAAATTGAATTCTTCCTATTTGTATTTGGAAAGACCAGGTGATTTTAACTTTGAACTTTTGTTTAAGGATGTACTGTTTACACATTGGATTCTGTAAACATATTGAGGAAGTACATAAGTTTTTTAGACTTGCCGCTAAGTTTTGTACTGTCATCTAAAAGGTTTGTCAATTTACTTGATTACTAACTTTTTAAATTATTTTCACTTTGTCACAAATTAGTTTACTCTTGAAGATTTGCTTTGCAACAAATATTTCCCTCTTCTTAAAGTTTAAGAACAGCACCTATCCGAAGCTAATGTGAAGTGTGAATAGCAAGATAAAACTGAACATTGCTTTATAGCTGAGACTCAGTGACACTTTTTCTGTTATACTAATATTTCAACAAATTTAAACTTCAACAAAAAACAATTATATTACATTGTTTCTTTGGACTATATTGCTAACCCAACAAAAATAGATCCCCCAACAACAAAACAACTCAGGAGTCAACTCCAGGCTCCTGTGGTAGAAAATCATACTGAAATGAAAAAACTAGTACATCAGGCATTCCACAGAAGCCAGTCTATCCCTAAATCTAATAGAGAAAAAGATTGCTGCTGTTGACCTCTGCAACTCCTATGTTGACCAATCAAATGATACCTGTAACTTGCTAAAAGCAACTGTATTCACACCTCACCTCTCAACATCCTGCTCTCCCCCATAACAAATATCTTATTGCAGTAGCTGCAAAAAAAGAAAACAATTGGAGTAGCTTTTATAGCTCGAGTTATTGAAGCTACTCCAAATTGTCATCAACAAAGAAGATTTCACATTCAAGTTAATTTATTAATACCTACTCCACATTGTGAGTATAAGAAAGTGATAGTGGATATAAGAGTAAATGGTCTCATGGGACATACATTTATCCCAAAGGACCTTTAGCAAATGCTATTGGATTGTCATTAAAGACTTCCACCATAGCGTACCCCATCAAGTGATATCAGAAGCTTTTGAAGCAACAAACAATGAAATTAAAGGCGATATTATCAATACACCATATGGCCTCGGTGAGAAACCCACATCAACTTTCTTTGTGAACATTGAGCCGTAAAATGTTTACCGAATTTTTACGCCGTTAGGCCACCAATTCATTGCTAGTCATGATTGGAATGCCACGCATACGTACTGGAGGTCAAGACTAACGATTACCAGAAGCCGAAAACTATAGAAGAGTATTGAAGTTGACCTATTAGTTATATCGACTGGGAAGTCTACATATTGACCCATGGACATCAACAAAACACCTGACCTCCAAGACTTTTTTTACAAAGGGGTGAAACTGAACACACATAAAGTCTCGACTGTAGCTTTGACTACTTACCCGGTTTACTAATGTTTAGTCCAGTGGCCACACGCAATGACACTCACAACGACTGAAGGATTCCCTGGGTGTACCTCTAGTAGTCGGAGAACAAAAAGCAGAAAAACGTCGCCTTCGCAGAATCTGGCAGACGATCCACAGGTGCGCTAATAAAACAAGATTAAATCGAGCAACCAAACAACCCAGAGAATCCCGGCTCATGCTGCAAATGAATCGCATAAACAGTGATTAGTGATAATGTCTCCAAATACAAATAGAACCCACAACTTTTGGAAGGCAACAAAGTACCTTTAACAGACACAAGTGTTCTCCACCTGTTAGATCCGGAAATACATGGGTGCGTACTGCATACTGACCAAGAAAACTCGCAGGCCCTTGCTACAAACTTAGCCGGAGTCTTTAAATCTAACAATGTGGATAGCCCTGGAGATCCATAATTAGATCAAGTCCTAAAGCAAGATCTGCAACTATGCCTGCCATTGAAACCTAAACACCGAGGGAGATAGCTAGTGAAATAGCAAAAATGAATCCCCATAAAGCAGCTGGTTTCGATCTGATCATCTCTAAGGTACTGAAAGAGCTTCCTAAGAAGTGCATTGTCTTTTTGACCATCCTAAATGTAACACTGATAACCTCATATGTTCCAGAACTCTGAAAAATGTCTCAAATTATAATGATTCATAAGCCTAGTAAACCTCTTAACAAAGTTTCATCTTATCATCCTATTAGCCTGACGCCTGTGTCAAGTTTGGTTCAAATTTGGTTTTCGGAAGCACAACTCAACTATCGAGCAGTTACATAGAATCTATAAGACAATGTCTGGAAAAGAAACAATATTGTTCAACTGTTTTTCTTGATGTACAACAAGCCATTAACCAAGTATGGTATAAAGGACTACTATGTAAATTCAAAAAGTACCTACTATCTGCTGGACTCTTATCTCAATAACTGAAAGTTTCAAGTCAAGCTATGTGCCGCGAGATCTTCTCTATTTAGCTGCAAAGCCATAATACCCCAGGGCTCTGTACTTGGTCCAGTCCTTTACAACATATTTACTAGTCTAGTCACCTGAAACAGCTGTTGCAACCTTTGCTGATGATGCAGCCTTTCTTTCTTCTTTCGTTGTAACCTTGTCCCAAATGAAGCGAGCATTACTACCAATGCTTGGTTGACCAAGTGGCGCAAAAAAGCACCAAAGTCACATCTCATCACATTTACTCTGAGACATGAAACATACCACCGTCATTTAGGAACTTAGGACATTACCGCAATTAACCTGCGTTAAATACCCTGGTTTTCAACTGGACCGTGGAATGACATGGAAAAACCGTATAAAAACAAAGCGCAACGAAATTAACTAACTACTCTGACTCCTCGGTAGAGTCGGCTTTATCCCTATCCAACAAGTGAAGGATATATCGCTCCATAATAAAACTAATCTGAACATATGGAATCAGGCTGTGGTCGACAGCCAGCAAATCTAACATTATGTGCATCCAGAAAGTACAAAACAATATCCTGACGGTGATTTCATCGGCGCGCTGGTATGATTGCGATTCGGAAATCCATGATTGCCTAGGATTTCCAGAAATCTTGGAAAACATTACTCAGCTAACTACATGGACCATTTGACAACTCATCCAAACATGTTATGCAGTATGCTCCTGCAGCCAAATGCAACTAGAAGGCTCAACAGAGCTGATATGCTGCTTTACTCAGGGGAGATGGAGTAGTGGCTCTACTTCTCCAACCCCGAACCACTTATAACTCACCATGATTATAGTTTAAATGACTGGTTGTAAGTTTCAAATGAAAAGTTTTTAGCATATCCATTCACTACAGTATTTCCCTTGTCGAATAATAAATAAATAATAAATATCAAGGGCAACTCACACACAAATGTCTGATCCCAAACTAGACAGAGCCTGTGTACAATGCTAACCAAACAACTGGTATTCGTAGTTATATACAGGGTGGGCCAAAAATTTTTGCAAATAGCAAAACTTGATTTCTCCAAAACCGTGAGAGCAAGGGGCGCGCGGGTGGCGGGGAATTGTGCGTCGTTTAATGCAATTTTAG
>DWHO01002488.1:0-13272 GCA_018247575.1 Eurytides lysithous rurik
GCGCGGGTCAGAATCCTCCTAATCAAGTCGATACACACCTTAAACAGACCGATGGACAGGGTAACCAGCCCCAAACTCAAGGTCAAAATCCTAAACAGACCAACGGACAGGGTAACCAGCCCCAAACTCAAGGTCAAAATCCTAAACAGACCAACGGACAGGGTAATCAGCCCCAAACTCAAGGTCAAAATCCTAAACAGACCAACGGACAGGGTAACCAGCCCCAAACTCAAGGTCAAGATCCTAAACAGACCAATGGACAGGGTAACCAGCCCCAAACTCACGGTCTTCCTGAAACAATCTCCAAACATCCTAAATCAGAAAATATATATGAAATTAATACTCAAAAAAGATACTTACCTTACATAATACTCCAAACATCTGTAAATAAAATGCCACTTACCTTCCTCGTAGACTCCGGAGCATCCCTTTGCGTTCTAAAAAATAATTGTATAACAAATCCTACTCAATTAGGCGATACTGATATTAAAGTTAAAGGAATAGACTCCAAGGACGACAATCTTATGAAAAGCTTAGGTTGCCTTGAATTAGAACTACAGTTTACCCAAGATTTAAAATTATCACATATATTTCATGTCTTTGACGACATTAATTTACCATATGACGGCATAATAGGCAACGACCTCTTTATACAACACAGTTGCCGTATTAATTATCACTCAGAATCCCTGGAAATAAAAAATAATAATATTAAATTATCTTTCGACGAACCGTCTTATACTATCATGCCTCGAACCGAAACAGTAATAGAATGCTCCGTTAAGAACCCTCAACTGAAAGAAGGAATAATACTCGATCAACATGTTTCAGATTCACTTCGCATATCGAATTGTATCGTAAAAGTAAAAAGCAATAACAGAATAAACCTAACGGTACTCAACATATCAGAGGAGCCTATAAAAATAAATGCTAATTTATTACTCACCCTATTTCCAATTGATTATTCAGAATTAAATTACAAAAGACAAAGTCATATCGAAAACAATAGTATAAAAAGGAGTTTACAGCTGTTTCAACTCCTACAAACACCTCACTTAAACCACGAAGAAATAAATAACCTCAAAGAAATCTGTAACGAATATGCTGACATATTTCACCTACCAGACGACGAACTAACCTATACAGACGTAATTCAACACGATATCCAAACAAGTTCTTCACAACCAATAAATGTCAAATCTTATAGATTCCCAGAAATACATCAGAATGAAGTAAAATCACAAATAACAAAAATGCTAGACCAAAATATTATTCAACCATCGAAATCTCCGTGGTCCTCCCCAATTTGGATAGTACCCAAAAAATTAGACTCATCGGGGCAAAGAAAATGGAGAATTGTAATAGATTATAGGAAATTAAATGATATAACTATCGGAGAAAGCTACCCAATTCCACAAATAAACGAAATATTGGACCAATTAGGCCAAAGTAAATATTTTTCGACCCTAGATTTAGCATCTGGGTTCCACCAGATAAAAATGAACCCTAAGGACGCACCCAAAACAGCTTTCAGTGTTCCACAAGGACATTTCGAATTCAACCGAATGCCCTTCGGCCTAAAAAATGCGCCTGCGACATTCCAAAGGACGATGAACACTGTCCTGTCTGGATTACAGGGCATACATTGCTTCGTGTACCTAGATGATATCGTCATCTACTCTCATGATCTATCCTCCCACATCGACAAACTACGTCTTGTATTTGAAAGGTTAAGGAATTTTAATCTCAAATTACAACCAGAAAAATGCGAATTCCTTCGCAAGGAAGTCGCATACTTAGGTCATGTGATCAGTGATGAAGGCGTCAAACCAAATCCAGAAAAGATCAAAGCTGTCGTTCAATTTCCTGTTCCTAAGTGTCCAAAAGATATAAAATCTTTTCTTGGACTAGCCTCCTATTACCGTCGCTTTATCCCTGAATTTTCTAAATATGCTAAATCACTAACAAATCTCCTCAAGAAAGATACACCTTTTAATTGGACCAATAACCAACAATTTGCTTTTGAACACCTTAAAGAAAAACTAGTAACTGCCCCAATCCTTATATACCCAGATTTTACAAAACCCTTCCTTTTGACTTGTGATGCTTCCAATTATGCTGTATCAGCTATCTTATCTCAAGGCGACGTAGGCAAAGATAGACCAATTGCCTACGCGTCTCGAACATTAAATAAAGCAGAATGCAATTATAGTGTCACCGAAAAAGAATGCCTAGCAATCGTTTTTGGAACAAAAACTTTCCGTCCCTATCTTTTTGGTCGTCAATTTAAAATAATCACGGATCACAAACCTCTAAACTGGTTGTTTAATTGTAAAGACCCCGGCTCAAGATTAATCAGATGGCGCCTTAAATTGGAAGAATACGATTATGTAATTCAATATAAAAAGGGCAAAATGAACTCAAATGCGGACGCGCTCTCAAGGTATCCAATAAATCCCATACAAAAACAAACTTCTGTTAATCCTGATCCAACATCTACAGAACCTACCATTACAGTCGATCCGTTACCCCTACCAAATCCTAATGATCCTGAAAATTTACCTGAAATTTCCGACTTACCTGAAATACTAGAATTACCTGAAGACTTTGTACTTCCCGAAGATTTAGAATTGCCTGATGATTTTAATATCCCCACTCCACAATCTGTCGATAACACAGCTATCACTGATGACACGTACTCTAAATGCCTGAAAACACTTAACAATAAATTAATATCATTTAACACCAACATTAAAGAACACAATGAAAATTTATTAAAAACAAAAACTAAATATATAGTCATACCTACCTCCATCGACCTTGATGAATCTAATCTTTACATCACAGAAATTATTGGTAACCTTTCAGAATCCACAGAATTCCTTTCTAAAGAAAGAACCTTACATTCTTTTATAACGTTTCAAAATGGTGATATTAATTACTATTTATTATTCGTTAAAGTATACCACTATGAAAAGAATACCTACGAAGATATTTTCAAAAGTTTAAATAATTTAAAAAGCGAATTTATTACAAAAAATGTTACAGAGTTTAGTATTACGGATTTTCGCAACCCTTTCGACATATATACATTCATAAAAATATATAACATATTTATGTATTTATTTCACGGTACTGATATAACTGTCCATATTTACAAAAACTCTATAATCTTCCCAGCGATGACTGAAATAAACAAAATTTTGAAAGAGAACCACGACATTCCTATTTCGGGTCATCTAGGCTCTAATAGAATGTTAAGCAGAATTCAAGAGCGATATTACTGGCGAAACATGCGCAGTGATATTGAAAATTATGTTCGAAAATGTGAGTTATGTCAAACCAATAAAGCCCTGAGGAAAATAAATCGTGCCCCTATGCAGATTACAAGTACGTCAACACAACCATTTGAACGTGTCGCACTAGACCTCGTTGGCCCTCTTCCAGAAGCGGGTCTATCAAAACACAAATTTATATTGACCTTACAGGACGACCTTACAAAATATTCAGCTGCATATCCCTTGCCGAACGCCTCAGCAGAGGAATCTTCTGAATGTCTTATTCATTTTATCTGTCAATTTGGCATTCCTAAATCCATTTTAACTGACCAGGGCACAAACTTTACAGCCGAATTGTTTAAACAAACTTGCAGTTTTCTCAAAATTAAACAACTTTGGTCTACTCCATATCATCCGCAAACCCAAGGCGCACTCGAACGCAGTCACTCCACCCTAAAAGAATACCTTAAGTCGTTTGTAAATGAACACCAAAATAATTGGCCAAGATTTGTTTTCACCGCAATGTTGACATACAATACAACAGTACATTCAACGACAAATTTCACACCATATGAGCTAGTTTTTGGCCATAAACCGTTTATCCCATCCTCTATTTATGACACTTCCCTAGAACCTACATATAATAGCTATGTACGTGTTCTACAACAACGATTACAACTTTCTAGAAAAATGGCCTTAGAAAACATATTAAAATCTAAAACAATTTCTAAGGCATACTACGACAAACGCACTAAAACCCCAAAGTACAAAATAGGCGATTTGGTGTATGTAAAAAATCACTTACGACTCCGTAAGGCCTTATCACCTATTTGGAAAGGTCCTTTTAAAGTTGTTCATATAAACGGAAACAACACACTGACACTATTAGTAAACCGTCGACATATAAAATATCATTATGATGAAATCAAATTAGCGGAAGTTAATTCCGAATAAAACTTAATCCATATATTAACGGAATAGTGATAGTCTTCATCTTATTTCATTTTATTCTACTTTCATATTTTATTAAACATTTTTACTATTTTTTAATTTTACATACTTTTTATTATACATTTACCTATATACATACTAACAATACAGATAATAAAGTTAGGTTTTGTCATATTTCAGAATTGCTACAGCGAGCATCCTCGTTTCCGCTTCAAATATTATAGAACAAATAAACGAAAGCCCCGGCATCTATTTTGACTCAGCGGGTTCTATTAAAATCACAAACGATTACCTTCATATACTAATACCTGTCGACATTGGATATATGAAACCCCATATTGATAACATGAGAATTGTCTTAGGAAACGCCAGATTCTTTTGTCAGCAAAACGAAAATAATAATTCTAAATGTCAAAATTATCTACAACCACTAGTACCGCGGCTCGATAGTCTTCTGAGGGACTATAGTGCTATATCGCATTTGATTTCGGACAGAGATAAAAGATCCGCCTGGTTTGCTGGAATCGGGACTGCTTTTAAACAGATAATAGGTACAATGGATGAGAATGACGCAATTAGATACAATAATGCAATTCAATCCTTGGACAATAACAATAAAAAACTTGCTTCTCTTCTTAAAGATAACATTTTGATGACTAACTCAGCTATAAAAAATTATAACGAAACCTTAAAGACCATTGGCATCAACGAAGCCCGATTGAATAGCGTTATTGATTCTTTGAATATTGATGTTAACAGACTATCCAACACATCATCGATATTATATGTGATAAAGATTATTAGGCACACGCCTACAGCGCTTTTACTCTGAGCCCTTGTATTTTGAGTTTAATTTATACAGACAAACCCTGCAGATCGATTTCAATAAGAGCAAGCAAGGACTTGTACCGTGTGAGATTCTAATCCACTAACAACCTAGATGAACATTGAAAAGGGCACCAATCAAGTCATCGTAAATTCTTACTCTATTACTGAGAATGTTGACAGAAAATCCATAGGTTACACATTGTTTGCAAACACACTTATAATAATATTGTAATAGCTTTAAACGATTAGCTAAATTATTATTTAATAATGATAATGGTAATAAAATTCTGTGTAATAGGATTCTTTTGCTGAGTCTGCTCGAATACCAACAGTAAAATAGATTAGTATAATACTGTACGGTAGATTTTACTGTACAGCTACATTTGTAAGCTTCGGCGTTTTCTGTAACTTTAAAATAACTTAAAAATTTTCTGATCTCGATGAGCGTGTTGTCTATTATTAGAAACCGGATTTAACGATGTCGACTCTCAGTCTTTTTTTATTAAGGTATTTAAAAAACTATGCATACTAGTTTTATCACGAAAATATTAAGATAATTATGTAAATCAAACCTCTGTTATATAAATCGTCTTAGATAACTAGGTAAAGTTACGAAGGCCCCTCAATACAAACACCTTTGTGTCTCGTGGGAAAAATATTTTTGCGAACGCCAATTAAGCGGCGTGGGTATTCTTCATTGTGATTAGTGCATCGAATTGTTTAAGACACCATTAAATTTCTGTTTGCCAGAGACACAATCTTTATTGTTTGAATAAGAAAGAATATACGCCATCCATTCAAATATTGTCACACCTATCAGAACGTTAAATCAGTGTCAAGAGAACAAATTATTGTAAAGTACGATGATAATTGATTACAGGGTCTGCTAAAACTGTAAAAAATCAATTTGCAACAAATCTTTATAAAACGGACTTAACATATCTCTTAAGGTAATTTTATAAACGATGAAGAATTTGGTACGAGACTTTTTATTTCATATTTTACTTGAACCCAGTGAAATACTTCGTTAATGTTAAAATAAAGATAAAGCAATTACAAAATTAAATTATAAGTATAAGTAGCTGAAATGGGACAGTTTAATATCTATGTGGTTTGAATGATAGATGCATCTATGACAATGTACGTACAAAGCTAGAGCACATCTTTGATAATCGACGCTGGAAAGCAAGAACGTAGCAAATGTCACTTGGAATATTTTTATTTTAAATTACATCATTGAAATCAGTAAATTAAACCGCGCCGATTGGTGTATGTCTGGTGAAAAAAAATATTTTTGCTGGTTACTACGTTTATGCCTTCTAGCGTCAATATAAAATGCTGTAATTGTTACTAAAATACTTTAACAGTTTACTACAACATATAATTTCACTACATCATATTTTTTTTCTAATTTCCTATAATATTTTCTGGGATAAAAAGTAGCCTATGTCACTCTTTGACATATATTATTAGTTCAAAATGCACTTGCCATTTTTTTACTAAGTTTAAAAATATAAAATAAAAGCAAGGTTCGCGCTATGATAAATTCAATAACGCGTGAAGACGTACTTACTAGGTGATAAGATTAACGCAATATCCAGCGCAAAAATGCTTAGTTATGCGTACTGATATCGGAGCATGTCCATTGTGAATCGATCGCACATAACGGTGCACCGATTCTGTTATGAATATGAATACACGCGTAACTTGTTAGCATGCGATGGGCCAATACAATTAAATTTATGAGAGGAATGTTTTTAAATCCATTATCAAACGCAACTGTCCTCTTCGAGCTTTTTTTTGATCCGACCCAAATACTCGTGTTTTAATTGAATGAAATTTAACAATAGATCATGACTTTAGTCATTATAGTACAAATTATACAGATTATAGGAAATAACCTTAATTATTATTATATAGGTACTCCGCAATACTTCATAAAGTTGATGAAATAAACATAAATTATAACATAGGGAGATATGAAATCATCAAGTTGCTATTTACAGTGCTGTTTGCAATGCTATTTTCAGTCTTGTGTTCGTACGAAGCCGTTAAGGTATATTTATAGTTTCTTTGCTTAATAGGCTGTACGATTTTAAGCCTGCGGTTGTAAGGAATCGGTTTAAATATCTTGCGTCAATACTATCGCGTTACTGACGTTCTTACACTCCACGGACACGTGGGTATCGTCTGTCGTTGCAATTGCTTCAATACCAACGTGTGTACCTGACGAAGGCAATTCGATGATATCGTAGTATAAACCTTTTTCCATTTCTACGTAATGCAACGTTCACTTGGGAATATTTAGATCAGGCTATCAAGTAAAATATACCTTCCTTTTACTTTATAAAATACTTAACAGTGTATATAAAAAAAAAAACAATACTAAAATATATATAAAATAATAAATTATTTATAACTATGAAACAACTAAAAGAAAGTCGCTTATGTTGTTGTTTAAATATAGTAAAATCTAATATAATCTAAAATTCTCACTATTCTATTGATTAAGTGTAGAAACGACCAGAAGAAGGTTGTTTGTTTCTCTAGATTACAGCACTAAAGTGAAAAATACCTTATACACAACAATATTTTTACCTTCAACCAATCATTGTACCTGACATTAACTATATTTACAAACTTTAGCTGTATTCCAAACTTCGTAAATACGTGTACACGTACATTTAGTGTTAAATGACGCATAGAATTACTATTATAAAGTTAACCTTTCAATGTAACATTTAAACCTATCACATGCCAATGGAGCGTGTTTCCCATTAGGGCGAAAGCAAATCTAATGCACATTAAATACATCATTCAAGCATCAACATTTCAATTTGACCTTTTTAATATGTCTACAAGGAACGATTAAAAAAAAAACGTT
This sequence comes from Eurytides lysithous rurik, assembly GCA_018247575.1. Lineage (NCBI taxonomy): Eukaryota > Metazoa > Arthropoda > Insecta > Lepidoptera > Papilionidae > Eurytides > Eurytides lysithous. The sequence goes on from DWHO01002488.1 coordinate 7,942, forward strand.
GGAGCTACAATCTGCTAAATATTCATCGAATGATGGCAACAGCTATTAATTCGACCAAGAAACGGTACAAAATCCAAATGAAGAAGTGATGCATAAAAATTTTAAATGCCATTTCTCAATAAACATAATTTATGTCAAGATGGGAAATAAACGTACTCAAATGAACAATTTTGTTGATATTTATGTTTCTCACGCATTGTTTAAATATTATTTAGACGTGCAATGTAAGAGACGCTACAGTATCGAATATTCTATGTGTATGTAAACCCATTTATATTTATAGGCGAATTTCTAAACACCAATGTATTTTAAAACAAAAATAATATTATGTTATTAATTAAATTATTTGAGTAATACTGTTTTAAGTTTTCTTTTTGGTTTCGAAAATAAAAAGAAGAAATATTACGAATCTATACCTAACTACATAAAAATTTTAAATATCGTTTTTTAAAGTGCTACTAGAAGAGTAAAGAGTAATTATTTTCAATATAAGGTTCTTCTACATGAAAAAATTATTGGGGCGAGTCTATTAATCTGTGTGAACTATTAAAAGTCATTTCCACGTATATGACATAAATCGGAATTTTTCGTTTTGTAAACATACATTTATAGTTTTACGCATGTTAAAAATAACGAAATAAACCTTTTCGAATTAAGCACGTATCAAGACACCCGAAACGTCGTTTAGCACCCTCATTTATTAGCGACGGAGAAGCAGTTTATAGCACTGGAATGGTTTCATGACAGCCTATAAATATATTGTCACGTGTCGTACTCCACTGCCAATGTCAGGAGCGAACATAATCCCAACCGTCACCTTGAACACGACTAATGGGGAAGAAAGGTCAAAGCCTCTGGAAGCCTCAGGAATTGAGAAAAAACCCACACAATGCACTCTTCTAATATTTTGTAGCATTAACGCCTATGTGAATAAATAACTATAATTAGCATAATGCTTAAACAAATCGTCGGCTATAAGCGGGTGAATAATTAAACAGACTATTCAAACTGGTTTTGAAACTAGACGCGGCTGTTTCGACTGTTGTATCTTTCACTGCGTGAATTTTATTCATTCGCGTTAAGTAAATTATTAAAATTTTACGAAACGTTGAGTTTCCATATGAAAGTATTTTAATTTATAAAGCTAACGTCGATGTCGATTAGAACTTTTTGAAAATAAATGGTCTAATTTCGTAAGTTAAATAACAGCTGACATTGACTTTTTGTTTAAGATTAAATAAATGAGTATTTTTTTTATCATATTTATTATCAAAGATTTCCTTTTCGTAAAGCCCTTATAAATAAATTATAATTTGTATTTTAGCACAAGCCGATAATTTCCTGTGATAGTATATATAGGTAGTGTGTAATCTTTGTATATTTATCCACATAAGTCAAAAGTGATTAAAAACTATAGATGTCAATGAAGATTACCTCAGATCTCTGAAATACCACGAATAATCTTGTAACTTAAATGTCAAGAATCAATGTTTCTTATAATTTTATATATAACGGATAAATACAATGCTTTTTTTGTTTAATTTATAACAATTACATTCGTATACAGTGTCACATACTAATTCTAAACATGACTCTGTGAATGGAATATTCAAATTAACAGCGATTCGCTGGGAAACCGCAGTTGTGACATTTCATACGGCCGAGTAAGTAGTTACTGTTCCATTTTCATAGCATTTAGTGCATGTATACCGCTCAACCATTTAATATTGCAGTAATTTGTATTGCAAGCACCATACAAAAACATTGTTCACATTCATGTTAACATAATTAATAGCTGCGCTAACGGTTTCGTTTTTCATCGCTATTTTGCTAAATATGCAAATAAAATGTTATATTCTGTATTATTGATCTTATTGCACCATTTTAAAATAGATCCAGAATATGCATACCGTGTTACCCTTATATTGCACTACGATTTGGACCCTTGTAATATCACATTTTTTTATGGATTAGGCTGAAAAACGAGCAAGCTCACCTGATGGTAAGGGATCACCACAGGCCATGGACATTTTCAACATTACAAAACTCACAAATGCCAGCTTTTAAGGGAGGAATTTTTGTAAGAGCGGGGAGGAAAGGTAAGGAGGGAGGAGAGTAGGAGCGGTATGGCGAGGGGATGGAGGATGAGGTAAGGGAAGTTAGAGAGGGAGGGAGAGGTATGGGTCTCCGGCCACCTCACTCACCGAATGAAACGTGGAAGCTAAAACACTTCCAATTTACGCCGATTTTCTGTGAGGTCGTGGTACTTATCCGGTTCGAGCCGACCCATTCAGCAACGGGAGCAGCTCTGGCTCTACCATCGTCAAATTAATAAAAACAGAATAATTAATAATAACATGATATATATATTAATAGCTTATTTTTAGGGGATGTGACAACTTAGCAGCAATAACTGTCAGTTCGTGCAATTAAGAATGCTGAGAAATTTTTTCCCACGCTTAAAATTAAATTTTTCAAATTTTCAGTTGAAGACCAATTTCGCAATGCAACATATTTTATTCGTAGCAATAACATATTTTACATTTCAGCATACCTTAGCTTTTACTGCTAGTCAGGAAAAGTCATAAATGGCATATTACTTATGGATAAAGGACTCCAACAACTTGGGGACACTTGACAAGTCTGCCAGTAGAATGTTTTTCCTGAACAGCAAGTGAACTTTGATTGCGTTAGCCGCGGTATATTGTTATTGGAAATAAAAAAAACTTGAATTCGCTGAAACTAATCATTGATTTACTACTATGTGCCATGTTCTACTGTAGCTTCTACAATTTAATTAAAGTTCGGTTAGTTCACAAAAAAGATAATGATGACTTAACTTACTAAAATTAGGCCTTTAACGACATACATAACAACGTATAATGAAATATTATTTAGAAGTAGTCAATACGAATAGAGCTGCAGAAAAAAGGAAATAACTTTTATACCATATGTTGTAAACAATAAAATGAAAAATTAATAAGAATGTATTGCAGAACAACAACTGCCTTTCAATGTAAAACAAAAGAAATTCTAACTAAACGGGTAGATTCATTATGTAGTTATGTAAGTACGCATTGATTCTAAAATACCGTTAAACAATGATTAAAATACATCACTTATATAGCATTATATTTATATCATAATGTGTTAAAAATTATTTATATGTACGAACTTAGAATTTTGGAAGATGAAGATGAATAAATGTTAAATGTAAAATAGTAATTAAAATAATATTAATACCCTTGTGATAGGATTTTGACCACGATGTCAATATAAAGGTGAGTCATATTTTGACAAATCTATTTGATGCTGACGTTACAGTCTTTACCACAACTCATCATCGTACAATCGATCGTCCGGTCGGCGCTTCACAATGATCCCTATTAGTCCAGGCCAATCGACCGTCGCCCACGTAATGGTTTCCAATTAACAATTGGATAAGGAATAAAGACGTTAACGCAACATTGGTCCAATAGCGTTGTTTAGAACAAAAGTCTTTCAGATGACCAGTGCACGCTTTGCGGTAGATATTTAGAAAAAAATATATAGGTATTTTTTAACATTGTTGAAAGGTATAATATATATTCAGTCATCTCCTCTCTACCTTGCGTGCGGCCACCAAGTTGGTTTGTCACTTCGTAAAATAAGGGCAAACAAACACACACTTTCATATCTATAATATCACAGTAACCATCGTTAGGATATCAATTTTGATTACACTCGTTTAAATAAAAACAATATTAACTGATTGAAAAAAAAGAAACCATAATAACCGTGTATTTCCGATATAATTATAACAGTTAATAAAATGGGGCTTAAAATGTTAAACTGTATAATATGTTTCTTCACATATAGACTAACCGTATTTCACAATTCACTTATAATTTGCAGTTTTTTCGATAAAAGATAAAGCTTTATTTATGAATACTTAAATAATAAAATGAACATTTCAACGTCCCTAATTTAAATTTCTTATATTAGTGACACTAAACGCATTAGAATTAGGTAATTCTTTATGTCATTATGAGTCGTTTGGCAAATAATAAGTAAGACTATAAAATGTTATGTAATATGAAATTCCAGTGCTACGTAATATTGATATAAACATAATTTGGAGATTTAAAACTATGAATATAATATTGCGATATCTATGCAGCTACCAAAGTGTACGTTTAATGCGACTTAATTGATTTTATAAAGCCGTCATTGAATAGATTTTCAATCAAGTTTTCAATTTGGCTTTCTTCGTATAATATTTTAAGATACAACGGCCGGCACACATTGGACAGTTTCTCAATAGGTTTAGTGTAATTACAAATACCGGTTCATTACCTTGGTCCTATATATTTGATGACCTGTTTGGCGTAGTTCTATTGGCTTCGACGTCGCAAGTCGTGGGTTCGATTCCCACCCGGGACAAATATTTGTACGGACTATAGTTGATTGTTCCGGATCTAAGCGTTTGTCCGTGTGAAATTTACGTATGTACCTTGTAACACAAGATATTTCTATGTTACAATGGGCTGCCCCCATTGTAACATAGAAATATCTTCGTTTTGAATAAAATAAAAAAAAGAATTGATTCTTAATGGACGTTAAACTTTAAAGACGAAGGGAACTTCTTAAAATCAGATAGGAAATGTAGATTAAGGAATGTTGCAAAATTTGTTTGAAGTCAGATGTTATTTTATGAAACAAAACTAATTCACCTTTATTACCGCGTTTTAAATTTGTTTTAAACTCCAGAATTTAATTTTTTTACAGCATTCATAGTCACGGACCATAGTGAGGTATAAGACGCCCTAGTCTCGAAGATAACCTCGGTTTAGAATATCATTTAGTTTTGGCCCGTGTATGTAGATACTGGTTATAATATCTTGAGGTCTTCCAGCGTTAGCTTGCTAGGTTATTGTTGTTTTAAGTGACTGTTTTTGTGTGTGGAAAGATGTTGTTTTCAAAACACCTGTACGTATTTTTTTTTTCGTAGACCTCACAAAAATTTTACTGGTTTCGGTGAACTCACTGCTACATTTCTACCATATTCCCAAAACTAGTCAAAATATCTGTAGATTAGATCTAATCACAGCCGCCGGGTTTCCCGTCACCTGGAACACTTTGGAAATTACTGCTTTATATCGTAAAAAAGTGTAAGACAGTGAATTTAATGTAACAATTTAACCCCTTAATGCACATTTTTACAATCAATTTAGGTACAAAAAAAATGATTTTTTTTTCAAAAATTATTAATATTTCTTAAAAAATTAAATTAAATTATATTTCTATATTAACCGTGACCCCGGAGTTGTAATATTTTGCGACATATAAAAT
>DWHO01002489.1:0-13271 GCA_018247575.1 Eurytides lysithous rurik
GCCCTGGTGTACGCTTACCATCAGGCGGGCCGCTTGCTCGGTTGTCAGCCTATTAGATAAAAAAAAAAAAAAATCCGCCTATGTATGTCGATTGTGCATATAATTTAAATAAATAAATAAAAAAGGTTGGGAATCACTACTGCAGAAGAATCCCACATTGAAAAAAATGACACTCATTAATCTTTAAAACTGTACGACCGATAAAAGGTTTCTTCTGCAAGATTTTTATTTCTTAATAAGATTAAGAAATAAAAATCTTTCACTTCTATTTGATCTTGTCTGACGTAGATGCTTTTAGCCCATGCGACTCTATAAAGCTTCATCGGATCGCCGAATCCATGGAAATGCTTGTTTCCACGAATTGGATTATTTTTATTTCATTGTAGATGGTTCCGAGATAGGTGTTACGGTGTTTACTTGCCATTGGGTGCTGTAATGCCTCGTTTACATGTTACAACATTGTTCTCCATCGTGCGTTTTTTTTTCAATATTTAACTCTGCTTTTATTTTATGAAAATCACTTATCTGTGAACTCGCAGCGTTTTTCCCTACATAAAACTATATTCTATATTAGTGAAAAGTTAGCGTTCGAGATGAATAAATTAGAATCTACGATTAAGTAGGCCTACTCAACCACATATAGCTTTCACGATACGGCAGTTGACGTCAATTGATTACTAGTTGGTCATGCGGTAAAAAATAGACAATTTGCGTGGCTCCAACATAGTGTGAGTGTTACCTATCGAACCTGTGTATATAGTATAATCTAGTTACAACCCCTCATATTTTACTTATAGTATCTATAATAATTTCAATATTACCATTTGAAGCAATCTTCGAATCGAACGTAATTTATCCGATAAAATATAGCTAGTCTGAATTCCCGTTTAATAAACGTGTTGAGCAGCAACAGCTTTAGTAGCCAGTTCTCTTGCAGACGGCCATTTTACAATACTTTAAAGGAGCATGATTTTCTTCTTTTGAAATTTTTGTATATACGTTATACGACATGTCCGCCAATTGCAAACTGATTCTAATATTTATTTTTTACGGTAAAGGGTTTATTACAAGGTTTGTTGCATACAAAATTTATTGTTTTTGAATTTTAAAATTCGAAGATGCACAAAATTAAATAGATCACGTTGTATAACCTATAGCTAGAAACATTTGAAGCCCGCCTTTTCTTACGAAAATTTATATTAAGTCGTGCTCTATGTATATTCATTTCTGTACAGAGGTCCTCATTTTTAGCGGCTGTCAGCATTCCTACCCCATCTCCAGTGTTATGGATAACCACGGTATCGCTCAAGGCCAGTATCCCATGTACTCAACTGCCTCCTAATATAAAATACGACGTATTTGAGGAGGCAGTTTACATGGATAACTAAAATGGAATATAGGAAGTAGTCAACTTATAACCTTACAGAGGTTAAATAAATATAAAAAAGGTATAATATAAATTTCTCACAGAGGACCAATTTTTTAGACTTCTAGTTCATGTATAGTTTTGGATGATACGTTTGACGTATATGCTAAGCTATCGACTTCGGCGTCGCAGGTCGTAGGTTCTATTTCCACCCGGGGCAAATATTTGTACGAACTATAGATGTTTGATTCAGATCTGGTAAAAATTTATGTTTAAATTTTTACGCAGACAAACACCCAATAAAACGCCCTTATAACACAAGATATTTCGATCTTACAATTAGGCCAGTGTTTTTTTAATCAACAAAAAAGTATGCTATTGTCACCCAGTTAACATTGTGCTGACTCCTTTTTAGTATAAGGTAAAATATAATTCAGCATTTAGCTTAAAGAAGTCAGCTACTAAGTGTAGACTATATTTTGTTAATGATAAGTTGACACAGTATTTCGCCATTTAATAGAGACTCACCATCTTTGTTCATGTTTGCTTGAAAGCATTTAGCAAGCCTGCATGCGCGACACTGGTTTCTGTGCGTCTTGTCTACTGGGCAGCGTCCTTTCATCTCGCCGCCGGCTTTACAGGTATACACACGATTTCTATGAATCGACCGCTTGAAGAAACCGGAGCAGCCTACAGACAGTAAATTTAACATTGATAAGGGTAAAGTGATTGGATCTACTTTTCTTTCTTTATTAACTAAGTAGTGTTAGGAATCTTTTAACACCCATTTTGGACGACTTGCTGAGTCCGCCTGTGAATCGTCACACTGTTGCAGTTTTATCGCCAAGCAGTAATGTGCAAGCATTTCTGCTTGGCTTGATGCGGTTACATCGAGGTATGCATATGAGGTACGTATATTAAGACGTACGTATCAAGGTATGGTGTGCATGCGGTACATGGCAATGTTTCATTACTATGCATAGAGATATGAGAACCATGTGGCCATTCTTTGCTAAGAGATGTATCTTAGTAAAGAGTGCAGCATAAAGGCATAGGGAGTTTTGGGTTGTACAGAGCAGTTCAAAATACCCCGTGTCACTGTACTTACTTATATGGACAGGCAAACTTATCGCTTTCCATAATGCGAAAGACTTGCTTGCCTTGGGATTTAGTTTCGTATGAAAATAAAGAAAACACATCCTTAAAAGTTTCAATGTGTCGAGTGATATTCGTGGATATAAGTAAAAAGATATTTTTAGAGCATACCTGTATCTAGATTATCTATATTCAGTTAAATCAGTATTTTTGATTTCTTTTTGTAATTTATTCATGTTTTAAACATGAACAAATTAATCAATCATTTGTTTAATTGTATTCAGTTATTAAAAAAAAAATGGTATTTTATTGGCACATAAGATTTACTTCATGTGTATATAATCTGACTTGTATTGAATAGGCATATTATATGCACATAGCCTTAATTCATTCTCTGTGTATATCTGTTGAATTTCGAGTATGTCGTGAAAGATAAAAAAAAACAAAACATTTAACATACTTCTAAAATTATACAACAAGTAAGGATTCTAAAATTTCTTTAAATTTTCCTGAGAGCTTATTTATGCCGTTACGCTATTTAAAAACGATTTCTTAACATATAAAAACGGCATCTCTAAACATTTTGAGACATTTTAATCTGAACTTTTTTTAAAGATTTATGAGGAATGTTTGTTGTATGTTGTTCAAGGGGAAAAATATGTTACTAGAATAAATACATTCATAAATTTGAATGCTTTTTAATTGTTCAGTACTCAAAAAATGGTATATTTTTACTATTTTATACTTCCTTCGTGGCTTTGTCAACAGACTACTTATATTTATAACTACAATATACGACGAAGTTCAATAATATGTCAACAATTATTATAAGGAAATTCATAGTGTAATGAATACTTATATTAAAAATGTATTTAAGCGTTCGTTTGACGTATAAAAATGGATTTTGCAATATTATTGTTTCAGTTACCGTCGCAGCTGTAGATGCCATAATGTTTCCCAGAGCTTCGATCTCCACACACGTTGCAGGGAATGTCTAGTAAGCGATCCCCTGAAACAAATGACTAATAAGTCTACGATAAAAAAAAAACAATTTTTAGTAGTTGCACGTTTTAAAATCAAGTGATACTAGGCAGTAATTAGTAGTTTGCTATGAGATATATTTCTAACCGGAGACTTCAGTAAACATCCATTTATTAAGAATGAAAATTAATTTCTAAGACCGTCGATTTGAAGAAAACACTATAAAATTATGGTCTTATTTATAAAAACTATTGTCGAAGGATTTAACCATCCGTTAGTTAAAGTGTTCTATAAGCTTATACAACGTTCAATTGAATTGTTTATTGTAAGTTTCATTAAACTTCCGTAACTAATACGTTTTATAACTCACGTATCTAAATGTAGCCATCACAACGAAATCAGCCAGCAAACTGCCAAACATATATCTAAAGTCACCGAATAAGAATCACTACTGACATTTTTACCGTAAAAATATTTTATTGTAGAAAATAAAATATTATCAAACGAATAAAATATTCTTTAAAATATTTTGTTTTAGAAAATAAAATATTGTTCATCGTATAATATCTGGAAAAATTTATCGTAAATCGCGATTAAAGAATATTGTTTTCATTAACTTTTTGTGTTTAATCAGCTATAGAGTATCTTTAGTCTATATCACTGCCGTAGTAGAGACCTGGCTTCTATAACTTTATAATAGGTTTATACTTGAGATACGTACGGCGGACAACAGCAACGGGCAGTGAGACAACAGCTAGTTGACTATAAAAAAAATAATTTCCACAAATCAACTTGTTTCTAATGTTTCAATAAATAATTAATATTCAAAAGGTACAACGGTGTTATGTCTCCATTCATAAATACTTACTAGAAAGATTAGCGTTCCAACTCTTTAGACAAACCTTCATAATTCTTATGAAATTATCCTTGTTTAAATCTATAACGTTTCCTCGAAAGCAATGTTTATCTTTTAATTGACACTTCCGACGCCCGGCCTGGCGTCCCCTTTGCCAAAATAGATTAGTCAGATTACAACAATCTCGCTAATAACGTTGGTGTTTTTGTAACGTTTACAGAAACCTTCCCCTTCAGCTGCCCCTTTTCCTTAACGCTCACGGTGTACATTTACACCGAACAGTAATTTTCGCAGGTAATTCCTAACTAAGTTGAATAAAATATTAAGATGTTATTAGTATTTTTCCGTAAAAGAATCATGTAATGATGACGGCTGATTACAAGATTTTTTTTCAAACATATCTTAATCATTAACATTACAATATAATACTATAAATTTTATTTCAGTAACAGCAGAGTATTTAAAAATTACAGATTAACTACTGCAGCGAACTATAATAATTTCTAAGTAAGTAATAATTTTCAGAAATTTTTATTTTATCCCAGTTGTAGTTATTTCTCTATATGCCTAAAAGAATACTTTAGCTTACCTGGCTTTATTTTTAGAATACTGATATTTTACAATTAAATGATTTTGGTATAAATCTATTTGTAGCAAATTCATTGTTATTGAAATTCGATCACAATTTAACTTATTTCTGATGCTTCATTAAATAATTAATATTCAGAAGTCACAACAGTCTCCATATGTATGTAAATTTTTCCCAAGTCGCCATGGTAAAAACTTACTAGATCAATTAACATATACATATATTATAGTTATAGTTGTTGTAGAATAAACTTCAGTTAAATTTCTTTTGTTACACGGCTGTGTAAAGGGAGCTTATCTGTAGCGCCAAGAATCCTTTTCAAAGATCTCTTTTTATCCTTCCTGAAATGGGCTTAAACGACTTTCCTGATCGTCTTTGGGGCTCCCGAGAAAAGCCGCAAAGTGTTGGTAATTATCTCATTTGGTATCAATTCCAAAAGAATTTCCGTAATGGATTAAGAATATGAATACATAAACTTTGAAAACGGCTCTTTTATAATCATTAACATGTTTAAATACAAATTTGATATAGTTTACTGTAGTACTCGTAATTTAGATAACCACAATAGGTTTTTGTTACAATACATTGTTACAAAAATGTGTTATATTAAAAACCAGATTTGGCGCCTTGCTTCGTTTGTTTAATATTTGAAGTCGTGTCATTTTCCTCTTTTTTAAAATTACCCTGGCTAAAAAGAATACCTATGTCACTCTTCATCCGCCAAACTACTACATATTTCAAGAACTATAACAATGCAATGGTCAGTAATATATTAATAAGAATAAATAGTATAAGGATAATACGAATAACAATAATGAATTGATAACGTTATTATAAATATGTTGTTAGTATTAGTTATAAACCTGGCTGTCGTAAAAGAAGTATAAATATTTGGAAGCTCGCAAAATTGCACCCAATATTCGCCATTTCTTCACTTTATGTACCTATCTAACGATAATTTGACGAATCTAATATTATTTGTTACAAAGCCCGTAGGTTTTACTACGGAATATAGTATTGCATCCTTCTCTGTAGGCTAGCCGGGTAAAATATTTGTCCAGTACTGAAATTAAGCACAAAGTCGATTACTCCTTTTGCTGTATATTATTAGATTTAAGTGAACTAAAAAGAAACAAATATTTCACCTATTATATTGTAGGAACTAATATCAGAGGGGTGTGGTTGCATCATTTACCTTAGAGACAAAGGGCATCATTTAACTCAATACACAGACGTAGTTGATGAGAATAAATACTTCATATAGTTTATATAGGTCGTATATAAGCCGTACTGAGAGTGATAATATACATAAATAAACTATTGTACTTGTCATTTGTTGCCAATAACTAATGTAATAATAATTCATATGGTTTTATGTTCCGTCACTAAAAAAAACATTATTAACGTTTTTTTATGGATTAGGAGGATTTGCATCAGCAGCAGAAGCAAGCGTTTCACCTGATGTCAAACCACCTATTGTCTATTGGACATTCGCGATATTGCATTCCTTTTTTGTTTAATGTTAAGTAGCTTTTGTTTAATATTGAGTACCTTAACGCTCGGTCAATGGGCTAAGTGTATGTTTTACTTATAGTTTATTACCAATCTTTAGTTAATTATTTTTACAAATAACTAATGATTTGCGAAAAGAGCGAATCCAACATACTATAATAACAATATTATATATCAAGAATGTTTTAAAAGACTCAAAGGATTCGCTCAGGTTGTATTTGCACAAGATAATCGCATAAAAACGATCATTAACGAATCAACGCGATCAAAGCGATAATTTAGTGTGTGTTTCACTTAGCACGCGGGTCGGTGGGGGCGTGCTGTCGTGACGGGGAGTGCATGGGCGCGTGATATGTGCGACGAACTCTGCATAATGCAAATTACACCGCCGTGTGAAACGTAACACTCACAGCGTTCACTCTTATGGTTGGTCTAACGTTGGGTCGGCACAAAATTCGCGACCACGACAAGAACGGGACAGAACGAGTGACGAAACAAAAGAAAATCGGAAAATTTTGAACTAACATTAATAAGAGCAAAACCGTTTTGTACACTTTATTGTCAAATTAGTACGTTGATTAAATTTGGTTCGCCATTGGACTTGTTAAACGTCACGACGACGAAGAGTTTATTAATTTTGATTCGTCTATATAAAGTAACTCTTTCTATAGACGGTTCTCAGGTGTTTTTCTTATTTTCTTTACCGTTACAGTTAAAAAAATCCATAAAAAGCAATAATCACGGGACGGGCATGTGTCGAAAATGTATAACTGTATATGTGGATACTGTTTTTGAAAATCTATCCTCCTATATAGAAAAGATTTTCTGGTTTTAGCCGGATTAAATATATACTTCCAGTGATTTTTTCTACTACTAATACTGTTTTATCGTGATTTTTTAAACATTTTGGAGTGTACCAAGCAAAACTAGGCTGTAATTAACACGTATCGCTTGTTTTAGCTATACAAATATTGTTGTCAAGGCGTTTGCGAAACCCCAAAGTTGCTTGATTACATAGGGCTATGGAAGTGAGCAAAGTAAAGTAGTCTTTACTTTAACTATTGACTCATTTAAATGCTGTCTGGTTTTAAATATGGCAACAACAGTAAAGCTTGACATATTTTATCTTAGGTTAGTATGTAAGGAGAAGAGTTTTTCTGAAATAAAATAAACCAAAAATATGAAGAATTAAAATATTGAGAAACATTATTCAAATTAAACTTTTTAGTGATCAAATAGCTTTAAAAATTTTTTTACGTACATTGCAAAGTAAATAAAGGACAAGAAATTATTAAATAAATTAAAAGAAAGGATACTTTCTGTGCCAAGTTTTAATTTTTAGAGTGGGTTTGGTTTGAGTGAGAAAGAGTTCAGTTTACAGAAAAAAAATTGAGGAAGCTCTTATATTTATTACAAAATAATAAACATTAGTATTAAAAAATCTTTTAATCATTCGTTAAAGTGACTGTCCTTCTATTTTTATTTTTCATCTAAACGCAGCCTTTATTGACTAATTAGTGTATTAGTTTAATATCCACAAATTGTGTCAAATTGAAGAGTATTTACGTAAAAGAGCAATAAGAAGGATTCAAAATATATGGTAGTAATAGATAGAATGAGATAAGTTCAATAAGTAATATGGATTTGCATAATACGCGATTGTATGTTGATCGGCAAAGTTTCCAAGATGTGGGTTTGCAGTGACAGGGGTACGAAATTTGCTCTTGTATATTATACAGGTTGATCTATTTAGCAAACGATAAGTTGGAAATTACCACACAACATAATATCTCTAAGACATTGCATCAAAAGTAATAATAAAATTAAAAGGTGCATTTTAACATATCATGTTTTACAAATGGAAACAATAACGATATCTTGTGTTTACGGATTTTTTTAACACATTTAAAAGTTTCTTTACAACAAATGAAATTATATTAAACAGTATTGACTTATTTTTTGTTTGCTTATAGAATTCATGCTCACAGGGAAACTGATACCAAGTCTAATGTCTTAATATGTTGTGTGAACATGGATTGTGTAAAATATTCAAAACGTGAGAAAATTTTATAAACAATTTAACCACGGTTAATACTTAGTAAATTATTCATTCTACAAATCGACACCATGTAGCTTTTTCTTGAAATTTTGTCTTGGTATGAAGTAGATAAAAAAAATGCGAACATTTAAACACTAATTAAATCTGAACACGTAAAAATAACATTGAAACTAAAGTGTGAAACTAAACACGATGTACGTGGGTGGGGTGTGCTAAGTTACGAGAGTCCGTCCCTAAGTTACGTTTGCGAGTCGCTCTTTGTCTCTCTCCACTCATCTTCTGAGATCTTGTTTGCACGCTCTCAGTAAACAATGGAAAGCTTACATGAAAGATTTTCGGACGCTTGCAAAACAAGATGCTTAAGTAATTCTTCTTATTTAAATTTTGTAGCGGTTGCGCAAATTAAGTTAATTGGATTCGTTTCTTATTTACCCTAAAATATGTATTAGTCAATGAATTTGGCATTTGCTCAATAGATTAACCCATCATATTATTCAATTTATCATAATAAATATAAAGGTTAATTGGATTCTTTTCTTATTTACCCTAAAATATGTATTAGTCAATGAATTTGGCATTTGCTCAACCCATCATATTATTCAATTTATCATAATAGATATAAAGGCAATATATATCCGATAATTCGTGAATTTGCCTTTAAATTAATTTGAGTTATGAATATTTTGCCTCATTGATCATGTTGAACTATAATTTTATAAATTAGAACTTGAATACTGCTAAACAAGTGTTAAAAAAAACTACTTTAAATTTATTTCAATAAATAACTGCCTTTTTAAGTTGAAACTGAAGCACGTTCATGTTAATCCATTTGATATTTCCTGAGATATGTGACAGAGTCGAATTGAAAGACATTTACAATAATCAAAGAGCCAAAACTCTTTGTTGTGGTATATAAATTTTGTGATATATAGTTTATAGTTTAGATTTGTCGAAGGATTCTAATTTTTTTAATAAAATACAAATTTATTTAAATATTACAGTGTATGAACGAAATCATACAAAACTTATAAACACAGCAGATTAAACGACAAAATTGACTTAATGCATACACAGGATTTTTGTAGCCAGAAATCTATTAGGTCTTAGTTACCACAACGTCGTTAAGCATATGGCTTAATCAGATGTAAATATCTAATTAATAGAATAGTCAATGAGAATTTTGTACGATACATTATTTCAATTTGGAAAAATAGTAAATTTAATTAAATCTTACCGTATAACACTAAGCAAACGACAACATATAAGACAGACTCCAGAAAATATATAGAACTGGATTATTCTTTTTAGATGTAAATATAACTATTTCATTGTAAATCATCATCGTATCCTCAAGAATTGTTGTAGTAACAATTTCTTGACTTCTATTTAGAAATAAATGGACTAAAATAACAAAAAATTCTAAGTAAAGATAAATTAAATAGCCTAAAAGTTCGCAAATGTTTTTTCCTAATTAGTAATTTCTCGTATTAATAAGTCTTAAAATGGCTTAGTAATTTTTGGAGTCAAAAATGAAAAATACTTAAAGATAAAAACAGAAACAAAATTTTTTGGTACTTGTACTGTAAAAGATAATTCAAATTCAAACGTTTTTTTGCCAATTAAGTCTACAAAAAGATTTTATGTCTAATAATGAACTTATAATCTAATTACTCTTTTCGAGCACTGCAAATTGAGATATATAGGCGTAATAAGATATTAAAATTATTAAAAAAATGTACAAAAATTAAAAGAAAAACGATCTTAAAGGAAAAATAAAACAAAAAATATAATAAGAGCACGTTTATAACGATGCTATAAATGACAATATTCGGTAATATTTAGAGATCGTGATTTTAATGTTAATTTATAACAGTTTATTTTATTGTTATATTTTTATGTAATTTGTATTGTATTTTAAATTTAAATTAAGGTACTCATCGACGGAGTAGATAGTACTAACATATGTTTAAAATAAGTTATTCTTGCCTTTTGCTACTAATAAAATCGTTTTTTAGATTATGATTGTAAATATGATTGTTCGCTGAGATTCTTAGGCTTGTTCAAAATATCTGACAATTACAAAAGTTGCAAAGACGACGACGTTTACATTGTTTTTGGAAATAGTTTATTTATAATTTTTTTTAATTCTCGACAAATGAACAATTTTACTTAACAAATTAGAAGAATAATTAAATATGATTATATTTTTTTATTTATGAGAACTGTTATTTATTTACTAAATTAGTCATTTTCTCAAGTAAATCAAGAGTAAAGGATAAAATCATTTTCTCACCTGTCCCCATCCTACGGAAAGCCGTTGCCGGCGCCCGTTGCTTATCCCAAAATGAAGACAGCTCGATTATATTGACGACAACCGTTAAGAATATCTCCACAAACTATTGTTCGCCCATATTTTTTTAAAACCTATTTAAACTTCTTCGTTTTACATTAAATATTAATATTTATATATTACTTATTTACAGGTATACTAGAATATTGTTTAAAATAAAATAATAATTTGCATAATATACTTTATACACGGTGCACTGAATGACTTTTTCCCGGTGACTTCACCACCCAGTCGCGGCTTTCGACAGACTGGTTTGATAATTGTGATCTTTGAAGCCGCGGAGATCGCGAGTCACATCATCCCCTGATTACATCCAGACCCACCCCCTGCGAGACGGAGATAGTTTGCAGCGGCAAGTGCGAACGAGATGGCAGCAAGCCCATCTTGTGTCCCGTCCACAGGCTACATTGTCAGAGCACGAGCCGTCCGAATCTGACCGTATTACGTGAGAACATAATGTGCTCACACATTGATATATCAGAAGCATATTATACATTTGGGCTTTGATGAAATTTATTCAATGAAATTCCAACTAATTCCTACGGCTAGGTAGGCTTTTTTGCTATTAAGTAAATATATGCAAACAAAAATACGACTGTTGTCTTTATCTATTTTGATACAACGAACATGCATCAAAAATATATAAATAAGTTCTATTTAATATTTTTTCCCTTCCAACTATCCTTAGCCCTTAGCGATGTATAAAAATAATATGTCAAGTTATTAATGTGATCGTCGACACACTCGTGAATATTGAAAAAATAAAAAGAATATTCAAGAAAAAAATGGCCTTATGGGAAAAGATTCTCACAATCTTCCAGAGCGAACTATCAACGTTGTAAACATTGAAACGTCAAGTGGTGCTACGGCGAAAGCTCTAATCGTCTGGGCGGCGGTGCGGCCAATCGGGCTGCGCGCCCCGGTGTGGGCGGCGCTACGCGGATCGGGGGCGCGCTACGAAGCGAAGCAACCACGTGTGACGCAACCTTTACACCGTAACCGCTGCGCAGGTGTCTTTACAGAGCTTTAGGGTTTTTGCACGTTTGTTACTTTAGAAAGGGACGTCTAACGTAAATGTTAGTTAGGTGGCGCGATAATTAATGCTCAATAAGTTATATAATTATTTTTTGCTTCTAGGGAGGAATTTAAATAATATTTAAATATAAATTATATTATAATAAAAAATTATCTACTATATATTAAATTTTGAAGTTTTCCAAGTACCTACTTACGATTACTTTGTGCTTGCTGTAATTTCATAAGCTTAAATAAGAAGAGATAAAATAAAAATAAAAATTAAGTATAATAATTACGAGTTTGAATAGGATTTTAAAATAACTATAGAATGTAATGATAACACAGACCAAATGTTAAATCCTAAACTACGTACGTACATCACACAAATACCTGTCACCTCCTAGTGCTAAAAGCAGCAAAAAGAATCATGATTTATTTTTATAGTATAACAAAATGAGCCTTACTTCCTACCTTTTACCTATAAGTAAATAAAACTTATGACTATTCATTTAAAAAAAAAGAAAACGTATAGTATAGATTGTCAGCCAGAGGAAGAAAATTCACATTTGTCACACATTAACTAACACTTCAAAAAGAAAGAAAATAGAATAATTACGTGATAAGCTTTAAAAACCGTGGATCATTAGTTTTATGATAAGTGTGCGTAAAGACTATTTGTTTTAAGGGAGCACCCTAAGCTGAAGTAACAAGGAAGCCACGCCACGTGACTATATTGATTTGATAATTCTCCCATTGGTTATCCTAGTTTAATCTACTTATGTGTTCCTACTTTTTGTTATTAATTTTGGATTTGTTTAGATAAATACCCTTTAAAAATCAACAGAATGCAAATTTTTATGTTTCGTAAGTATCGCTTATAATTTAATACATTTTTGCGTATAATACGCACAGAAATAATAATAAAAATATAATAGCGTCGTCCCGACCGATTCCGGCCACGGCGGCTGATCAATAAGAAATCAGCCAACTGTGTGGGATAAATTATAGTGCACAAATGTCTGCGCAGACACAGGTACACTAACTGTTCCTTTACTCTCATAGCCCGACGGGACGGATAACCGACACGACCGAAGAAAAATCAGTCGCAGAAGCGGTGACATTAAATCGACCTCTTAATAACGACTCCTCCAAACCACCGTTAGACGGCGCCGAAGAGAAACCGGGACTGACTTTTAAATGCCCATTCGACACATAGACCATCTTTTTCTTTTCGGGTAGCGCGTAATCTCCTAACCCAACTGAGGAACAACAACGACGGCAATATAGATGTTAACGTACATAAGCATAGATAAAAGCCACCCACAATACCGATCCTGAAATTTTTAATTTTTTTTTAATAATAAAATGAAATTAAATGTAAATTATAATAATATAAAAAAGTATTAATAAAATATAATAAACTCAAATAATGCAATTATGTGATAT
>DWHO01002490.1:0-13270 GCA_018247575.1 Eurytides lysithous rurik
TTTCAGGCAATCGGGTGATCAGCCCGTAATGCCCTAATCCAATTAAGAAACAACAACACAAAGTCATTGCCCTCCGCAGGACTTGAACTCCCGACTTACGTTTTGTAAAGCGCGGGCCTATACCACTAGGCCATATTGTATCCAGTATTAATTCTTATTAAAAAGTGAGAGTGAACTAGTAAAAATTTTAAAAACAGTCGATTTATTTAATTTTTTGCATTTTCTTAAAAGACAATGTTTCGAAAATATTCTCTGAAAGTTTAAAATCAGTCCGAGCAAGACAACCGTGAGTAAACTCGTCTTGAGCGGTTAAAACGGCAACGTGACTTGTTTACCGAATAAGTTGCATTGATGTCCCTTCGTAGCTTCTTCTGAGACTTGTGTAATGGAGAGGGAAGTTTCAAGAGAAACGAGAAAGAGTGATCGCCTTTACAGTCGAGAGGCACAAGAAGAAAACTCCAAAACCGCAGAAGGTAATAATGGCGGAGCGAGTACGTCGGCAAAAGAGTTAAAAAACCAGATAAACGAAGATCCTTTGGCCTGCTGGTAGTATTTGATGCTGAATCAAAGGGTACTGTAGTACCCTGATTTTCAAAAATGGATATTACTGATAATGGATAAACAAAGATTTTAATTTTGATTCGTTCTATATACGCTAACTGTTTACGTTAGCGTTAGGTATTTTTTATATTTAAATTGTACTTGTACACTTACTTTTTACAAACGTTTTATCAAGGAACGATATGCAATATTTTGGCACGATAAATGATTATTGCGGGCGGAATTTTGCCGCCAAAAACGATTCGCGACTTCCGGACAATCGAGTGGTTAGGACCAAATGCCTGTAGTTTTGACGCAAATGAAGAAAGTTCGAGTTTGTGGCAAATCGACAATCGGCGGAAAACACTCGAGAGGCCAGAATACTTCAACTACAGAAAAAAAAAATGGTTCTACTGTGACTGCTAAGGCCAAAGAAGGGTTAGTTTATAGTGTCGGAATAGATAATTCAACATAATTTAAAAAACTATATGTTTTTATTCGCATACAAACTACTTTAAACGCGTTTTTCTTTAAATCACATTTTCAGTCTGTGATCACTGTACTGTGGACGAAGAATTTTTATAAAAAATAGTTTTTTTCATCACAGAAAATTTGAATGGAATTTTGGTTGAAATACAATTTTTGACTTCAAACATTCGCTTTTTATACAAATTCGGAAATATCACAAAACCTTCGTTCATCCTGGCCTCATTTTTTTTTCTTTTTAGACGATCCAATCATGATCATTATGAGGTGACCACCCGGAGACACCTCTTTTTTTTTCAGATTTCTCGTAAACTCACTGTGACTCTGGTTTTTCAATAATTTTCAGTAAAAAAAATTGTGTACTTTTTATGTCTCAAGGCATCATCATCACAAGGGAATCATCATCATAAGGAAAAACATTTTTAGTATATAATAAAAATATTTTTCTGATATGTATACCTAAAAAAAGAATCGAGTTTTTTTTGGCACTACACTTTTGATTCCATTCATTCATTCTTTCCATGGCCAAGGTTGGATTGTTTTACAATCACTTTTGGACGACTAATGATTCTACTACCTGTTCGAAAAAAATGCCTCAGTCCTGAGAAGAACAGGCGAACGAAACTCAAAAACTCTAGAAAATCTTAAGACATTTCTAAGAATTTTTTTAAACCTTGAAAGCTCATATTTCATTTTTTCACGAAATCGTTTTAATTATATTGTAATTTCTTACATAAATATGATGCAAGGACTTAATGATGTACTGCCGTTGGCCCTTGGCTAACTTATTTTCTTGCGGCTGACCTAAACAGAGCTTCTGATGGCATGCGATCATCTGGTTAAGAGGTTTACTCTACAGGTCAACCATATTTTGATCTTGGATGGTTAAACTACTATACTTAGCAAATATACCACTCTCGTTCCCTGCAGTAATGGTTGGCCACGGAGAAAAAGAGTGCGCCCTACGACGTTAATAACCTATGACGACCATCGCAAACCCGCGAACTATATAGGTAAGAAAATAGTGGGTTTCCACACATAGGTGCGGCGTAGTCAGATCCAGAAAGTATTAGAAATCGTTTTAACTCAAGGATACCCTTGTGACGAGAGTCTGCTGCTTCCGCAGCCCACACTACTTACCGTATTCCGATGGATATGATTATGATCGAGCTTGACCTTACTCGGGGGAAAGGTATTTTATATGACTTGATAGCTACATGTAAGGGCGTATGACTCGAAATTGGTTTGCCCGTTCGAGATGCGTCAAATTCACCGAGGACCTCAATACACTAAGTCCGTGCGGCAATAATCGTCAGAGTGTATCCTAAGAGAAAAACTGGTGTCAACTTTATTAATTATATCATACACTAGCTCTTCTTTCGCGTATGCAGCTCTTTCTCCAAATAAACTATAGATTATTCAAAATAAGTTTTGCAACCGGTACAGAGCGCTATCAGCGTGACGTTGACCAGTATAGTCATTGCAAACTTTCAACAATAACCTAACACATTAGAGATTTTTCTAATCGGTTCTTTGAAAGAGTTGAAAGTCATCCCAACCCTCTTGTGGTTGTGTGTATACGCTTGTAATTATCAACCCGGTCCAATCATATCCGATATATAGATGTCGCTGGCGTAGTGTATGCTTCGATCTGGTCGGGTTTCGATTCTGTTAGGTAAGGTACCAATGGTTCGCCGGATCCACTGTTAGAGGTGTGACAAATATTACTTCATATATAAGTAAGTTCATATATCAGATAAAAAAGTTCGTCCTCGCGTCTGAGCACGACAATACTACACTGCGTATATCCACGTTCTCGGCCGGTTCTCACCGCATCCACAATCGATTAGTTGTACAAAATTGATGGCTGTCACGATTGCGGTCTGTACCTCGATGGGCCGTGAGCGACAATCCTCATATTTTGTCAATTCACGCATGTTCTCATACGTGATCCTGCAGACGAATGGTCTATTCAACTCGTGGAAACTACGGTTTACCACGGGTATGGTATCTTGATAAATCTTTACAGTCGCATAGACTAAAAGCACAAACATCAAACAACATAAGACATAATCCGTCATAGTCACTAGAGGTCCGTCAAGACGAGGTGGGACCCCATCGGAGGGGCAAGGACCTCCGCTTTAGTTATAACAAACTCTAATACCTTTATTCAATAACTTAAAAGAAAAAGTAAAAATCGTTAAAATTGGTAAACAGAAAAAATTAATGTATATTATTAATTTGATTTTGATTTATACTAGGAAATAAAGTCATATCGAAATAAGAAAAAATCATTCTTATTTTCCGTAATTAATACTAATAATAATAAATTAAAAAAAGAGGTATTTTAAATAATGGCTGAAAGTTATAGACAACCGCTTATTCATTATATTGAATATTGTATGTCATCCAACTTTAAACATTTTTGGCTTTCTGGGTCTCTAGTTTTATCGATCCAGAATTTTGTTTGTTATAATAAAAACGACGGTTAAACGATATGGGGGATCATGACGATTTTGAAGATAATCAATATCCAGATAACGATGAGTTTGTTCCGTATGTTACTGCTGGCAATTTAGCTCAAAAAAACGGCGCGAAAGTTTCTTTATGGGGTAAAGTTACAAAAGTTACCGCGAACGAAGGCTTCTACGTGAAAACAGTAGATGATCAAGAAATTCTTATAAGATTGAAAAGGCCTCTTAATGAAGCGTTAGAAGGATGGTACGAGATATACGGTGTGTCACAAGGAAAGAGTATATTATGTGAAGAATACGTACCATTTTCCCATGATATGGCAAAAAATATCGATACAGAAAGCCATAAAAGTTTGGCAAAGTTGTTGCTAGCCTTAGATGACCCTTGGAACCTTGGAGAGCACCCGAGTAATTTGAATGGAGTAACTCCCATGGAGTAAGATAGCGCCATGGAAATGTCCACTTGTTTAACGGATAACTTTATTTGTGTCTTTGATCGTAACATGTTTATTTTTCTTTACCCGGCGTATTCGAATTTGCTTTCAAATTAAGCTCTATGTGTATAAATTTCAAGATTGAATAAGCTAATTGGTAGTAAATTAAAATTTTTAGTGTATGTTAAGAATATGTAAACAGATTAGGGCATAGCCATTAAGTTTATAAATAAAGGTCTTAATGTATTAATATTTTTATTGTCTCATTTAAGTTAAAGTAATGAGAAGTGTATGTCCTGTGTGTGACGGTAAGCAATGAGCGAATAGCAAAATAATGGCGTATATAACCTGTTTGACCCTGCACTGTGCTTCTCACTTAGATATTCAGCATGTTCATCTCTGCCCAGTTATTACACTGGCAAAATTGCCCTTCAATCTGGAACACAGTAGTGTTCACACATTGCTTGAGTGGTAGAAAAGTTCCCTAGGTGGTAGAGCAGCTGGCAATGTAGTGGTTCGACCCAAGAGGGACACTGCCAGAGTCCCACTTGGGTTGAACCACTACACACAGATACACCCACCACATATAAATATTTAGATGTCACATTTGTTTAATAATAAAAATAGTTTTTAAAATAAAGCTAGATGACAGAAAAATAATAATAAATTTTTCTTAAAAATAATGCTGCTTAGAAACTTAAAGCATTATCCTAAATAACCACAGCATAACTAAGGGTCCTAAGCTAATTATTACATTTAATATGCTACAGAAAAAACAAAAATTGTGGATGCATCTCTTTGTAGTGAATAATGAAGTACAAGTTTAAAGTGATTTCTGATATACTTTGTAATATAATAACAATGTAAGAAAGAATGGGTTGCAGATATGTAAGGCTGATGGAGCTATTCTGTAAGAAAGAAAACTAAGGACTAAACCAGTTAGAGTGTAATAATTATAACTGATCTCAGTCCAAGATATGAAGATGTATTGAATGCTCATTACAATCTTATTACAATTTAGTTTGTATATTGAGCATTTAAAGATAATATGACTGAAAATAAAACTTATGGATTTTGTGTTTGATAAAGATCTATGAGGAGTTGAGTACATTATATTTTAAAAAAGCAAGTGGTAACAATGGTAGCATTCGAAATAGCAAAAGAATTTTATTCAGATAATTTAAGGCTCCTGAATTATATAAGTAAATTTCTATATCATATTTATTTATATCCATCATAGAAAATTACTTTTGCTTTTTATAAATTCTAGCTGTTTAACTGAATTGGCAGTTATTTAGATATATCAAAACATTACAAAAGAGAGTTAAAGAGAATCAATCAAAATTAATTAAAACAATAGTAACAATAAAACAAAACAAAGTTTTAAGTCGGTCAAAGTATTGAAGAAAGTAAATTGCTTCTTAACTTGTGATAATAATGATAATTTTAACAAGTAACTATACTGATCCATGAAAATGCTCCTAGGCGACCAATGTGAATCAGTCGTTTTAGAATAATAATGCCTTTTCTTTGAAGGTTTTGTTTAACTATTTATGAAGAAATTTTTTTTATTAAAAGAAACTCAAATTTTATTCTTATTCCTGTAACTGGCTACCAACAATGTATTCTTGGATAAGAGCGAACGCCACCTGTTTCTTTTTCTCTTTTTTCATGAAGCTTCATTCTCTTCTCATGCATGACTGCGTTTGACAGCGCTCCTTCTATACATGTTACCGGACGGCGTCTGATGGCAAGCAGAAAACAATGATAAAATAAAAAAAAATATTTTTACATATGTCTTTTAAATATGAATTTCAAAACCGACTCGAAAAATGACGAATCGAACAATGGTCGAACCAGATACAGTTAATGTACCTAAAATTCCTTAATAGTAGTAGTATTTATAAAAAAGTTAGCTATGCTGGCATTCTTTATTAGTTTTTATTTTATGTGACTAAGTGCGGAGACCAGCGAATCGTGCGTCTGATAAGACCAGCTAAGCCCTGCAGTATGCTTGATTCCAGATATTTAAGGTGTTATATATACGTCCAGTAATAACGCTGACGAAATTGCCTTTCGAACTGGAATGCATTAATGCTTACACATTACTGATTGGCAGTAGAATATCTGGCGATGCAATGACACCAGCCCATACGGACTGCAAAAGAATTCTACCACTTATAAGTAAGTACGAAGGCTTTTTTCCTCTTTACTCTAAATAACTTGTAATGACTGCGGTCTTGAAGACTTCCAAGATTCTATCGGCTTCTTTTGTAACCTAACCATACTTTTGAATTGTGTATACTACTGTAATAATTGTGTAATAAATGTAAATAATTGGGTAGCTGTAGTCTACACAGTTAAAAGTTGACAAATTATATAGGACAAATTAGAATAATCTGAACGATAGCAATTGGTAAACGTCAAAAGTTATTATAAATTATGTCGTTAAATTTAATTTTAATATGACTACTAAACTACACGTACATTTTTCCTTCATCGTCAAACATCTGTGTGTGACTTTTTGGTTTCATACTCATTGGTCTGTCTTTTTCGCCCTTGAGAGCCATTTCCGTCAGATACTTCTTAATGTAAAGCTTTAGCTGAGCATTCTCCCTCGCGAGTTGAGCTTTCTCTGCTTTTAGGCACATCGTTTGAACCTTCACTCGGTTTACTTTAAGAAGGAAATTATCCATCTTCATGTATTCTTTACATTCGTTCTGTATCAATAAAAATGTTTATTTAATTTGAGGTTATAACATAATGATAAAATTTCATTAAGTGTAAAAATTGAAACGCGTAAATTTTAAATAAAAATATAGACTTCATTTTAATAAGTTTTTCTTGTAAATATTTTTATTTAAAATTCTTTTGCGGCTTAAGTAAGCATCGTTGAGTATCAAGTAGTATATTAAGCTTAATAACGCTATAAAGACTCGCAGTTTCTGGTATAAGAATCAGCTTTTCCGCTCGATTATATCAAATAAGCTCTTTTGGGCGAATGAGTGTGGTTGGATCGAAGATCAACGTAATTAAGAAATTTTTTTTTTGCTTTTTGTCTAAGAATTTGTATAAACCTGTGTTCTTGTTTTAAAGTTACCAATGAACCAACACCTGTCATAAGATTTAATGCTCTGTTTGGTAAGCTATTGGCTTCGACATCGTGGGTTGTGGGTTCGATTCTCAACAGAGCCAAATATTTGTACGAACTACAGACAATTGCTCGGGATCTGGCCATTAGTTCTTGTGAAATTTAAGTATGTTAACACTGTTATAACACAAGATGTTTCTGTCTTAAAATAGGGTAGAATATATTAAAAAAAACCTCACAGGTAGTGTGCAAAAGGGTAGTAGCACTAGATCGCAAATAAATTTGTAGTCTGTCCTCCCTCATAAAAGTTAAGGTCAAGTAATATAATTTTGATGTGTTTTTAATTTTCATTAAAAAAAAAAATTCGTCTCAATTGAAGCCGAATATTGCAGTATTTTTTTATATTCATTTCTCAAGCAGATAATATAATAAGTTTAATATAATACATTTAACATTAAGTTTGTCGATTACATTTTATATACTTTTGATTCTAATCACAACTAAACAGTATAAGAAACACTAGGAAGGACAAGTATCATACTTTTCAGTAATCAGTTTTATGTAATTACTGTACTGTTATTGTTGTTAAACATATAAATAATTTTTTGATACCAATTACAATGAACGTAGCAAGCATAAATCAATGTATATATATTATAACATACTATCATATCATCGTTGAGGCTTTCGAAGCTTTGAGGTATCCATTGTTTATCTGCACTTTCTAGCACGTCTAATTCTTCATTCTCATACTTACTGCATATTTGGTACATTAGGATAATTTTGTTAACTTTTTGCTTTACTTCTTGAAGTCTCTAAAAATGAAAATATAATTAATAAAACTAAAAAAAAACAGAACGTTTTGTTATGTTCGAGATGTCTTCGTTCATTGTACGTTTGAGATATTGGTATCTACAATTCATTTAATGGTCATTTGAATTAGATAAAAGACGTCTCCGTATGCTAACCTTAACAGCATCTTGGCTAGAGTTCACTAGTACTGTTAGCTTTTCGGTATCTTTGTCACTGGCTGATTTGGATTCCTTTTTCACTTGCCAGTAGCGTCTGGCAAGCTCCTCCTTGCGGTTGTTCAGTCGGTTCAATTTTCCCCCTATGGCTTTAGTAGTTTTCGTCCACTCGCTTTGAAGATTCGATACGATTTCCTAGTGATAAAAATGCTTACATGAAATAGCTTACGTAATAAAATTATATCATGGGGGAGAGAATAATAATAGAGAGGAACTGCGGACATTTAGAAATTGCGGACATTTAAAAAAAGAGTTAATAAAATAATTTATTGTACTTGTAACTTTGACAACATCATTACAGAAGTATTACAGTAATTTACACTCTAGTAACAAACCGCTATAAAACTTATAGAAAAAACAAAAATCTTCCTATTCGTGTTTACTCGGTGCTTATGGGGACAGCCCGATATTGCCGACGGTAATTGCTAATTATCATAATCTTACTATATGTTGCTTGCAAGGCCCTGGAGCCAAACAGGAGTTGGTTTTATTGGGTACGATCCTTTCTTCTCTTTATATACTAAAACTTTATATGTGTATTGCACATATAAATGTTATATATATTGTATAAAGTGTATATATCCTTTTATATTGGTCGGATTACCTCGGCATGTTCGATCATTTGGTCATTCCTCGCGATGTCTCTCTGGTAGAAGTCATCTTTTTCTCTCAGCACTCGATAGTGTTCGATGATAGGGTTGTGTTGCTCCTGGTATGTGTTGTATACATCCTGAAGCCTATTGAAATACATCTCTATCTCCAGCCGCTTCGGACGACATAGATTTCGCATTTGTTCTTCATGCTGATATCAAATATAAAGGTATAAATAGTATATGTTTAGTTTTTAATAAAACAAACTATATCCATCTGGCCCATCTTTGATGAAGTTGCTTAAATTTTCACTAAGCGTTGTGACAAATGATTTATATACAAGAAGAATTACTGAAATCTTGCAGAACTGAGCTTTCTTTCACTTTCGAAATATTAATGGGCTTCTGTGTCATGCGTCTACAGAAAAATGATCCCTAGTGGAAATGTATCGGTACTTGTTTTCTTGTGCCAAGTTCTAGCCTTACGATGAGCATTTATTTATAAAAAAAGCTCAGGCGGTTTTATCACAATAGATATTGTAATAATATACTATATAACATTTTAAGGAGTTATATAAAACACGGTTGTAGTATAGTGAAAGCTTGAGTTAGTCAACACTTCAATATTCGAGTGTCAATTTTATTATATCGACGGTAAAAAGCGATTATGTCATATTTCGGAAATCTCCAAAATTAGTGAAGTAGTAACTAAAGGTTATTCCAGTTGACTGTGCCAAATAAAGTTTAAGAAAATATATATATATATGTATATGGGAAAATTACGTTACAAATTTCAACTTTCTATCGTTATAAATGTATGAGTTATGAATTTTTGCAATCACTGTTGGTCGTGGTGTAAAGTTAGATTTGTCGAGATACGACAAAATGACTTTCTACCTTGTTGATATGATATAATTTAAACTTTTGAAGATAAAATAGTGATGTACGGCGTGTTTTTCTGTTTCTTACCGACGTGTGGAATATAAGCGGATGGATTTTTTTATTTGTCGACCGGCAAATTAGTGACTATGACACTTTTGATATTTCCGTTTCCAACCTTTGGCCATGATGCGTCAGCTTGTGACAGCCGAGGTAGATCGGTTACGAATTGCTCATTGTGTGAAATTAAAATGAGACTGGGATGCAATAAATAGGATACAATTAATCCCCTAAAATTATGTGGCACGTTTTAAAGAGAGAGTTCCATAAGTATTAGAAATGACCTCGGCGTAATAAACTCTCATCTAATTAAATCATCTATTTTAACCAAAAACCGTCTCGTTCTTGACATCCGTTACTTTTGTGGCATTATATTCGCTAAGCGAAACGGCCGGTATCAGTTTGCTGAGCAGGGTTGCGTATTTCAAGACAAATTTAATCATTAAAAAACACATCCGAGATTCGAAACAGATCAGAAACCAAAGGGATTTCAAATATCTATGCATACTTATTTCTTTATAATCAAATGCTTAACAAAGGTCTTCTCCGATGACTGTTAATATGAACAAGACCTTCGCATTTTTTTTCATTGTTTGGTACATTGATTTAGTTAAAGTTTTGTTATTTTTCCACAAAAAGATATCTCTTACGTCCGTTTCATATTTGCCGTTATAAAAGCATCATCAATCATCTATCATCATAATCATAGGCTTTTTTCTATCTTTCTCCGATGATTTATACTTCATCATTTTTAGCTAAATTGGCTAAATAGGCCAATACGGAAACCATCTATAAGTCACGTCGATCAGTCACTCAACTCCTACGACAAAAAGGACTAATCAATATAAAAGTTATTTCATGTGTAATATTTGTATGAAGTAGAATGCATAGTCTAGACTCATTGAACAGACACTTACGACATTATTTATTTATAGTAGTAACAACCTTTAGACAGGAAATAAATGTGGCGTTAGTGTCTGAAGGTCGTTGACAAGCAACGTCTTCAATCGGAAGTCTTACTTACTATTGTAGTCGATATGATGAATATTATTCGAGACATTCGAAAGATTTATTGAACGACGTCTATTATGAGATCTAGATTCGTATACAATGTTAGCGAATGTGTATTATTCAAACAATTGGTCATAGTTTCGTGGGTGAGGCGTCAGTGTTGTGATTTTTCCCTCCGGTCTATGGGTAGTGGAGCGTGGTGGCCAGTTTATATATTATACTCATCACTTTGTTCTCATTTCCACAGTGGTTGTTGTGGTGAAAGCGAACATGTGTCCCTTTCAATGCTCGTTGGTTTTATGTCTGTCCTTTTTCATTATTGCTGGTTACGTAAGTAATCTCGTTTTATGACACTTTTGTTCGACTATATCGCTAGATAAAATTCAATTGACCATATTTATTGTTACATTGTACATTGTTTTCTGCTTATTCGGTAGCCTTTACGGGTTAGACTCAATACGTTGAGTTATTATTTTTCACCAGATCGAAAGATAGTTTGACTATAATTATGTTATACACAACAATTACACATAAATTGAAATGTTTGTGAATTGATTTAATAAAACCAAATGTTGCGGAAATAGTTAAATTTCATTAGAAATTTCTTATTTTAAAATTCTTTCTTTCAATGCAAGTTAAAGTAGCTTTTATGTACAAAGTATGTACAATAGTAATATACAGTACAATACAACATTTAGATATGTTGTATTTTACTGTATATTACTATTGTCTAATTCGAATTCTAATTAACTAATTACTAACTTAACTACGTTTAAGTTATATTCTCTCGGGCTTACGGCTAGTCTTATTTTAAATAAAAATTAAACACATTTCTTAAATTTTGCACAGGCTTTGGACTGTCGAATTAAAAAGACGCCAACGAAGGAGAGTGAGTTGATGAGAATCTATACGTCGTGTGTTAATAAACAAGAACGGACGGGATCGGCCGACAGCCAAAAAAGTACAAGAGAACCTCCTATTAGTACGCACGGAAATATTCCGAAGATTCATAATGATGGACAGAGAAGTATGGAAGAATATGATTGGGCTAGCAAAAATCGTAAGCATTCCGTTAATATCGGCGTAAAGGATGCTACGACGGAGCACAGTGACTATGGCTATGCGACAGACGACGGAGTTGAAGGAAGTACAGAGATGGGAAGCGAACGGAGTTATAGGAAGAAAGAAGTCGCAGGGCATGAACGTGGAGAAATAAGACTGGCTGAAGATTACGGTGATGTAAGTCGAGGCGATCTTTGTACTTTAATACTACCATTATATATGTCTTCAGGTAAATGTAGAAAAGATTTAGATTCCTGCTTCTAGGACAATGTTTTTAGAGTAAAGCAAAAGGAATCTGCTTGTTACAAGGCAAGTGTGATCTTAATTTTTCTTAGAGTATTTTCAATCACCTCAGTATATATAACAGATGCAGTACGTCTATGTGTACCTGTTGTACAGGAAAGCCAGCCAAAAGGTTTCAGAAAAAATAATTTTTAGTTCTAAAACTTGTTTCGCAATCAATTTATCTCTTAAAAAACCCTTTCGCTTTTATTGTTCTATGATGAGACGTGAGTTTTTTAGGCAATTTTTAATTCCTACTATTAGTCCCTATAAATTTGAACAAGATATATAATCTTGTTCAAATTTTCAGTCGTTGCAAAAATTTTTATATTCATTCACTCAAGTTCAAATACATTTCTTAAATTTGTAGTGAATAGCACTTGTTGTGTTTTCAACGTTTAATTTATTTTATTAAATTTATTGTTACGTTACATTTGTTATCTTAATCAAATTAAATTAATTAGTTTTATTTTCATATGACAGAAAAAAAATTGTCGTTGACCAAAGTAAGAATTGACTTTAATTTTCTAAATCGCTACGGTAGATATTTGCTGTGTTAAATTTGCTCGTTCTACCGAAACGCAATAATACTTAGACATTACTACTATTTGCTCCTCCAATCGAAACATTATTTGCTCATTACTTTTGGGCGGTAGGATAACTGGCAATAAAGTGGTACTTTAAGAAGGTCCTACCACTCTAACATTAAGATCCGATATGGTCTAGTGGCTAGGATACCTGGCGCTCACACAGGAGGCTCGGGTTCGAGTCCCGGTATCAGAATTACCACTCTAACAGTCTCATTTACTTGCGAAAAAACATCAAAATTATAACGACTTTCGTAAACGAACTTTAACATCGATCGTATTTTGTTGTAAATAATTCGCCCGCTAATAAAACCATATAAAATATTTGTACATCTCTTTCAGTCTTTCTTTACAAACAAAAACGCCCCTGCCCCTATTTTAAGATAGAAATATCTTGTTTTACATACATAAATTTCACACGGACAAAGGCCCAGATCCAGAACGATTATTGGTAGTTCATACAAATATTTGTCCTGGATGGGAATCGAACCCACGACCTGCGACGCCGAAGCCAACAAGGTAGCCAATAGCAACAGCTAATAGTTAGCCGCGGCTAATTATCAACCAGATCCACACGCGTCCGTACTGATACGTCGCCCACGTAACGCCCTCCTCGACCCGGTCCAGGAAGGGGTCGATAGTTATCAGGACCCACCGCCGAGGGTCCCATCTGCGCTCTCTACACCGACACACAGTAGGGATCACAGTAGCTCAACAAACACGGTAGGAAGAGTTCGCCTTCGAGC
>DWHO01002491.1:0-13267 GCA_018247575.1 Eurytides lysithous rurik
TTGCATACGATCAATGTCTTTTTTTACACGGTTTTTTCTGGAACCAATCTACCGTGTAAAAACAGAATTAGGTGTAATTAAACAATAAACAACACTTCAAACTCTTACGTATTATCGTCTTATACTTACCGATTCAAATATTTAGTAGGTTTTAAGAGAAGTAGGGCTTTTAGGAAAAATTTTCGTAATTACTTGGCGTCGAAATAAACCAACATACGAGCTGATGAAGCGCAGATCTAAGCGGATTTAAGCTATGTCAGGCTAACTAAAACACATCGTTTATATGTTTTCCTTGCGGCGGACAATGAAATTATCTTGTATTATTTCTTAATAGAGCTTCTTTTCTTATTCTTGTATTTAGCCACGGAACGTTTGGTTTTAATTTGGTCATAAAATAATACTTCCACTAGCCTCAACCAATTTTTATCGAAGCGGAAGTTTCATCGCAAATTCTGTGGAATACGCACCAGCTATTGGTCTCATCCGACACCGTAGAGACTATTATGCGTTAGAATAGTTTCTTGTTCCAGCCAAAACAATTCGTTTACAGCTCACAAATAGGAACATCCAGTGAACTAGGAACAATAGGTAATTTCCTTGTAATAAGTCATTGTTCGTCGTTATACCACGATGTCTATGAATCGTAGTAAATGAGTTAGAAATCATAATATTCAGACATCATAACCCCCTTCGATATGATGGTTGTTCAACGTAGAATTTGAATGTTATTATCTATGATAAATTTGATAATTAAAAACTATTTTTTTTATTCCAATCATACGTATTAGACGTTAATTAGAGGCTTAAACATAGCACGTACCAATATCTTCTCTGACATTATCAATGATTATTTAAATCACTCACTGTTACCAGTGCTGCAGGCCTGTATTTATATTATCCTAATAGTGTCTCTCTGCAGGAATGAGTCACTAACGTTTTTACTTCAGAAGATCGTGGTTCGTCCCACTTGTGAAATGAACTTACGCAATTGCTTAGTCTTTGCAGCAGACGAAACGTTCACAATCTCGAAATAGTGAGGCTAATTGTGTTTCATAACAGGCGGCTGAAGGGTCGCTACGAAGGTAAATTTAGTTAGGCGGACGGCGGGGCGAGGCGGGGAGGGGGGCTCACGCGGAAACGTAGGGCGGGCGCAGGGCGTTGACCGTGAACGTGGGGCGGCATCGATCCGCCATCCATACCCTCGCGCAACGGGAAAGTGTACGTCGACTACGCCGTACTGCCGCGTAGCGTTGCAGCGACACAAGCTTCACTATTAAAACTATTACGACTACTACGTTTATTAGGAAACGCAGTCATGAAAAGGTTTCGAATTTAGTCTCATTCAATTTTAGGAAATATAAATAAATTTTTCCTATCCATTCACCACGCGAAAAAAGATAATACGCCTGCGCTGTACAAGTAGTGTTTGTTGTAACGCAAAGAAGATGAAGAAAATGCGTTTATTAATAATTTTGCATAGGGATATATATAATTAGGGATATATACAGATTTTATTAATATTTTAAAACGCATTTTTTTAAGTTATAATCAATTGATAATAACGTTACGCTTATGTTAAGTTTAATTTAAAAAACAAGACTGTACAAAATGCTACGAAATATTTTTATGCGAACGAAATATTATTTTTATATAAAAGATCTTCAATGTCTCGGCCAAGATTTTGTGTTTCCTTGCTGCAAACTAAGGCACACTCTACTAAACTCGAACCCTCTTTGCGTCCCTCTTCTCTAATAACGGAATTAAAGTTAGTAGGGTGGCTAAGACACGAGGGTCGATCTTTCGAATGCGTGCCGAATCTTATTCAGCGCCATTCGAAATTTGGCTTAGCTTTTTTTCCATTGCAGGCATACATTACTTGACATGACATATATATCTCTGTTTAATCATTTAGTCTGACGGCTTTTTTTTAATTTTCCTTTGGGAATAATTTAAAAAAAATAACCTAATAAAATATCTATGTATATTATTTTTCTTATACATTTTCTTATAAAGTATTTATTTTTCAGCGAATACGGACTGTATGTAGATCAGAACAACAAAATAATTACATATACCTTATCGCTTACTATAGCATCCCGAACGAAACCAGCAATTTTAAAAGGCGGCATATTAAATGAACCGGGAGGGTGAATTTATCGTTTACCGCGTTAGATTCAAATTGCTACGGTCGGCGGGCGTCGGTCGCTAGTCGCGTTCACGAGATAGCTTGCGACATGTGCATGGGGTGGCAGGGGCGGTTGAATGTCGGGCAAGGGCGTGAGTCACGGCCGCCTAATCAATACTGCACCGGGCTACGTGCCCCCGGTCAGGGTAGCGTTTCGGTGCGCGCTGCAATACCTCCTACGCCCACCTCGAATGTCGTTCGAAGGTTACAAGGACTACGCAGCGGGAGCTGGGGATGGCTATTGCGCATTCGTTTCTAGACCAACAAGAACAAATTGCTGTAGACTTTCTCAACGGATATCCGTTTCGACAGTAATTAAATAAATATGAGAAATATATGTGATGTGAAAATTAACATATATCATGAAAGTTTACGAGATACTTAACCGATTGAGTTGTAACATTGTTGAGATTTTTAACCGATGCATTTAAAATTTTTGATTGTTGGTATTGCGATTACGTTTCATTAGTTATTCTCAAGATTTTTAGGTGATAAACACTTCATCACTTTAACGTCTGTAATTTCTTTATATAAACATAAAGTTATTAATAACAATATTTTAATCGAAGCTTTTCTATGAATTTTGTTGCATCGGAGATTTATGTTTAATAATAATAATATCATGGGACATCTCACACATTGCCATCCGATCCCAAACTAGGCAGAGCCCGTACTATGGTAATCAGTCTGCTGATTTACATAGTCATATATTTTTTAAATATATACTTATATAGATAATTAACACCCAGACCCAACAAATACCTATGTTCATCGCAGAAATGTTTTTGTTCTGGGTAGGAATTGAACCCACGACCTTTGGTTTTGCAGTCAGGAGCACTAATCACTACACCAACGGGCCAGTCAAAGTCCAGTTCTGCTATATCATTGTATAGAAAGAAATAAATTTCTGTGCCGTTTATTATAATTCATTCCGTAATTATTGTTAGTTTATTTATCTTAAAGTAACAAAAAAATTGTTTCTTTAAGGTAAATTTTGTATTCTATTTTGGTAACTGAAACCTTTCATTATCATTATTATATCATAATAAGTAATATACTAAAACATCGGATTTATTGAGAAAAAAATAAGAACTAGTCGGTCTAAGTATTTCAAAAATAAATATTCTATTAAACCGTTACCTCAAAAGTATCTTTAAGGAAATATGTATTATAAAGTCTATTTGCACCAAGAACCTTATTTTTGAAACAGTAGACATACAGTGGCGGTACTACCCTACAAGCCCAAAAGCCTGACTTTCCCTACTAAGAAGTACTACAACATAATTGCCAAATAATTTATTTTTAAATTCGAGCGTTGCGGGTTTAATAGGGCAAGCCGGCATTTTCGGCTTGTATGATAGTACCGCTACTGTAGACATAACGTTATGGTATTATGAATGGACGCGAAAAACCAGCAGCAAAGATGAATGCCGCCGTTTTCTTCCAACAGACAATACAACTTCAGTAAATGACAATACATTAGATATAAGCCAACTTGCATTGAGGTCGCCTATGTACTTCGTCTAGACAGGGTAACTGTCTACAGAAGATTTTAGTGAAATGTCTTATGCGTGTTCGTGCTAAAAGAGGGAAGAAGGAAATTTTATTCCTTGAATAACTTCGAACGTTCGTACCTGCATATATGAGAGACCTGAGAATGCTGCATTTTAATATGTGAAAGATTTGTCGTAAACAAATCAATACAAGATACATTTATTCAAATAGGCATTTTCAATTGCCATTTTGTTCGCGAGAAAGCTACCACCGGCTTGGAATGCAGTCCTGCAGAGAAGAGTCAATAGTTGCTCTTTTAAAATACCGTTACAACAAATATGATATTTATTTTTGATGGTGGAATTGTTGCAGTACTGTATACAGTGTTGCATTTGGGGTTTATCCAAATCGAGAAGCATTTCGACAAGTTCGGCTTCCTGATTTACGCTTTACTCAGTCACATAGACTAAGCATATATATCATAAGACATAAATAAGACTGCTACATGGTTGATGGTTCAATCCCCACACGGGAGAGATTTGTGTGATCCATATATAGTAGTTCCGAGTCTGTGTCCATCGTTTCATATTTGTGAAAATCCCCGCGGCACAGAGGCAAAATTATTTAGAACAGAAGGTATTCCTTGCATAAGAAAATAAAATTAAAACTGAAGCTGAAATTGGGCAAGATCCTTATCCCTATATAGCAGATGTTAAAAGGCTCCCATTTCCACACATCAAGCAAATTTCATTTAGCTTTTTATTAGCCTTCTTGTCAGAAATCTGAAAAGACTGTAAACTTGTGTTGTGAGTGCCCACCAGTGACGAAGTGCTTCGAACTTACGACAGCCGGCCTTAGACAAAAAGCCAGATGTGGCATAAAGTACTACTACAAATATCATAAAATAAAAGTAATATTTTATTACTTTTTAAGATTTTCATTCAAGCCTAAGTAATGTTCCGAAACCGAAACTTCATCTTTCTTTTACATTAGGTATTGTGATTTTGTGGATACAAATTATTTAAATCCCTTCAAAGACAGATATACGTATTTGATTATACATATCTAAATATGTATAGCAAAATATAAAATTAAAACATTTTTGTTAACCTTTTAGAAATATAAACTCAATATTTTGATACTCTATTACTAAACGCTACACTTACTGTAAAATATAAATATTTTTATGGTAATAAAATATAAATATTTAGTATGGGAATCGAACCTCATACCGCGACTTTCAAACCAATGACGTAGCAGCCGTGTTAATCGAGAAATCGTGTTTTAAAGATGCTTTTACTTTCAGAATGTTTTACTGCTTTGACGTTGTATCTATTTTGAATACCGTTTCAAGCAACTGCAATATCTCAATTAAAAAGTTAAAAAGTTTTTTTTTAAATGTTCTTAAATATAGTGATAAAAAAATAAGCGACACGAACAGTACAAGATTTCTAGGTCTTAGGATAGGTTAGAATATAGATGATGTTATGAAGTGGACAACTCACTGCGAATATGCGTGTAAACGATTGAGTATATATAAAAAATATATTGACACAAACAAAAGCAAACAAAAAAACCATTCGAACAAATTAACTATGATAAATTGCCGAACAGCCTACTAAAGAAATAGTATGTTTAGTGTGGCCTTGAAAAACTGTATCAAATTACCAAATGACAAAAGAAATATTCAATATCGATATCTTTATAATAAGACTCAAAAAATTTTTAACTGAAAAAAGGAAAGTATATTTGGAAATAAATATTTTTTTTAAAGTTATAATTTCAATGGTTAATTTAAATAGATTGAATTGTTTAACTTTCCTCTTCTGTTAGTAAGTCATACATGCTAAACTTAGTAAACTTACTATATATACGTTTACACCTTTATTGCATTTAAGTTTACAAATGTTATAAATGCTATAATTTGCTATTAATTTATTCCAAATAAAGTACATGAAAGTAGCAGTTGTCGTTAAAATAAATTAATTTAAAAGATTTTATAATTTTAAAGAAACAAAAATAAAACAATATTTTAATGTGATACAATTTTATAATAAGTGAAGAAATTTAGAATAATTGCATTTATTAAACGCAATTGTCTTAAAATTATTATAATATTAAAAACAAACCTGGTTATTTTAAAATATTTGACATATTGTAATTAAAATGTAAAACAAAGAGGAATTACAATAATTGTATCACTGACCTTTTTATTAAAAATTGAAAATTGAAAAAGCAGTCTTAAGAAATAGTATTTCCTCAATATTAATCCTAAAATATGATCAAATCAAACGTCACAATATAGCTAATTTTTTTCATGGGCAAATGAGCGAATGGTTCATCTTATGGTAAGCTATTACCGTATTCCATGGACATCTGCAACATCAAGGGACTAGCTAATGCGTTAAGGTGCGAGTGAGCTCACATCATGAAGGTCTGTAAGTCGCATTGTTCATGATTTTTCTAGGCGGCAACTGAATCCACAAGTCACTTGTGCGTGGCATCAATTAATGAAAAAAATGTATTATAGTAGTTTGACAGCCATTCTTCAGTTGGTATGAATGGCATCTGGTTTGTCGAGTTATCTGTTACGTGACGTAAGTTTCAAAAGTGTTTGTTAAATACTACTACAAACTAAAGAAACAATAAACACGTTTTAGTTAGATGGTAAGAGATGCCCATGGACATTCGCAACATCAAATGATTTACAAATGCGTGCCGGCCTTTAAGTTTTTTTTTGTTTTAAGGTTGCAAATACACAGAAAAATTTCGTATTTCCCGAAGTTAGCACTAAAAGAATATTATTCAATAGTATATGCTATATAAATCAGTCAGTCAGTTCTTTGGAATCTAATTAACTAACATTTTAAAATTACATGAAGTAAATATCAAACGTGCAAAATGTGTTTTTTAAAATACCAAGAAAATATGTACGTAGGTAGCGTTGTTTGTATATTTCCTACCCAGCGTGTTATAACGTTTGCGTGTGTTTAGTGGCATTGAGTACTAATAATAATAGGTGAACTTGACATTGAGAGCAGAGGCTCGTCAACGCAACAAGACTCGCCATCTCTACCGCACCATCCTACCGCATTGAGGTAAGAAAAGGATAGATGATATATCTTTCTGTGTACGCGACTGTTTGTAGGTCAGTCGTGTATTTGTTCCGGACGATAGTCAGAAAGTCGACTGGAGGTTACAGTACGTTGTTATTTATTATTCTCAAACTTATCTTAATTTAAAGAATATGCAACGGACAGGGGGCATTTGCTATGATTGGATATCTTTCTCAGTGAGAAAAATCTTATCTCAATAATTTATTTACATTTATTTCTGCGTCACAAGTCACATCTTATTCACTAATAAGGAATAGTGTAGTCATATTAAAATATATATATGCAAAACCCAATTTTATCAACAAAGAAAATCCATAAAATTTCTACACATTTACTTAGGAATTAAAAATAATTTAATTTTCTAAATTCACAAACGGATTAAGTAGAAAAAGGATTAAAGAATATTCGACAAGTAATAATTGATGATTTATTATAAGTATTCAATAAGGTATCCAAATAGAAAAGGTACCAACTTCTAAATATATTTTTACTTATTGCTGAAATATAGCACGGTAATCCATAAAAAAAAATATGAATCTTATGATCATATTAAAAAATAAAATGATTGTGTTTTATGACGTATTCACTTAGTTTAATATTTCATTATATAAATGCGTGAACGTATCTAAAAGAAAGTCACATGAATTTACGTGTCTGTAAAATTTTGTACAGCGGAATCTAGTTTCATTTTCATGCATATCTGTGCAACGTGCTCGCGCAAAAGCCTGCGTAGTTCCGGAAAACTTCACTAGATGGCACAAGTAGTACAGTAACTTGAAAGCTTTAACGCTTCACTTGTAAGATGGAGCTAGTGACAACGAATACTGAATTAATTTAAAATAAATAACTGACTTTATATTGAAATAAAAAAACAAATATGAGTCCATATATATTATGAAAGATCTCAAGAAGTATTGAATAAAATTGATATTTTGTTTCTATTAAAAAGGGTTTACATATATGTATTCAGTATATCATGGGACATTGCTTAAATTGTCCTACGTATTGGAAATAGCCTTATGTTATGAATAACTTGGTTCGTCTCAAAGCTAACAGGAATAGGTCTTTCTTCGTTCAGTATTTTTTCACACGACCTAAATGCACTTAAGATAGCAAAAATTATTTTTTTAGAATATAAGTAAGAAGTTTAAATACTGCCGCCATATTACGAGATATATGACGGCAGTATTTAAACTTAAACTCAACGAGTTCAGAACCACTTGGCTCCGCTCTATGCTTGTAACCTAGTGATGTAAGATGACCTTCAAATTGTAGCACAACAGTGATTACTTATTACTTTTTGGCAATTGAATAAAAGGAAATCCCCAGAGGATACTTACTAAGTTAACATTTGTAACGTGCCACCACATATTTTGATATGGTAAACATATAGATGTAAGTCGTTTTCCTTATTACTTCTGTTTTCCTTTTAATTATCGTTTAAGCAAAAATGATTATTAGGTGCATATTTATATCCAAAATAAACTTAATTTAATTTGATTACTATAACTTATTACGATACGATATACGATACTTTAATTTGATTACGATAACTTAATTAAATTTGAACCGAATTAGAGTAAGAACCCTGTTTTTTTTTCTTTTAGTTAAAATACTTATTCGATCATTGAACGTTTAAATAGACTTTAAGCTCGCCAAGGTACAACAACAAACAATGTTATATTTTTTTTTACGTTAATCAACCATTACGCAGGTAAATTGACGAGTTCAGAGCTCCGCCTTATAGTTGCAGCGAGGTGACTGTGACGCACGCAATGCACGCCAGCCGCGGTCATCGCTCCCTTTACAGAAAAAAATACGTTCTTGACTCCGTTTGTTTATTGCATACTTACCCACGCTTACGTCAGTCAACATTTGTGTTACATACAACTAAGAACAATTTTACCTTAAGCGTTTTGTGCCATTAATATATTACACTATATATTATCTAGAAAAGTATACTGTTTTGTAATAGTTTACCAATGGATGCTGAAAATAATATGCATGATTCATGTAATTTAAATAAATTTGTAAAATTGAAAGTTTCTCATATTGCTACTCAATAACAGATGGCGCTCGAAGATGAAAGATTAAAATATTTTTTTTCTTTTACAAAGCTAAATTTACGAATCGTTAGTCAAACAATATCTTAAATCTATTTAGTAATTAGTAAATTAAATAAAATAGTTTCAATATTATAAAATAATTCATGTACTTTAATTATATCCATGTAGTCTTAATGAAACTGTAAATAAGTTTTTATAGCAAATATTACTTTGCCTACTACAGAGCGCTGAAATATTTTAATACTATTAAATGTAAAAAAGTCAAAACTTGACTACAGCATGTAAAGTCTATTCCTTTACGCCGTCTCCTTAAATTATAAATGTTTTCTGTTTTCCTAGTTCATGTGTAGTTGTGTAGTTAATTAAGTCAAAAAATTACATTAAAAACTAATGACATTAGTAGAGACAAAGAGCGAAAACAGCAATCTAACATTGGAAACCGCGAGCATTCATTGTTTCGCGGCGAGTGAAATAGGCACAGTAATCCGTTTGCTGGGACCTTCGGGCGTAATATCGATGTGATAGCAATGCAATAAAATAAAACAGTTCGCCGGAGAAGGGCGGGCGATATCGTAACTGTAGTTAACGATAGCGCAGCCGGCGCGCAACCTTGCAGAGTTTGTTGCTCCGGCGGCGGGGGGCGCGCGGGGCGAGGGCCCGCTAACCTCCGTTGACACGCTCCCACAACGCTCGCCGGCATATTTCACCTCGCTGAAACCATGCCGCTAATGATCTTATCAAACAAATCCGAGCAAACATCACCTTTATCTCTGTCGGATGATGTTATACACGTCGCTTTGCAACACGGCTTCGTCGATTGCCACAGAAATTGGCTCGATTCGATCGAGCATAAAATGATCAAATTAAAAAAAATCACAAACGGAATTGAAGTATACATACGGCAGTTATGATAAAATACAACAACAACAGAACTAGGTGAAACTATTTGAAGAATGCAAATTGATATCTGCTCTACAATTTTGCTTTAGCGTAAATTGTACCTGCAATTAAAAGATAAGTATCTCATGCGTAACTTAAACATTTTGAATGTTTATCTCGTTTAAATAATCTTACTAGTTTTTATTTAATGTCAGTATGTTGGGAATTTCTGACAGTTCATTGTCGACTATTAAGGTTACAGCGGTGTAATTGATGGAACAAGTTATAAAAACTAACATGGCATCGGAGCTAAACTTGACATTTCCCAATTGTGGAACTTCGAAAGACGACGGCCGCTTGCATATGTTGTTTTATGTAAATTTGAGATAAGCGCTGTTATAGCTCCGCATGTATAATGATAACTTCAATTATCGAGTATCGGATGCTCTTGATGAAGTTTATTGTGCTGATTGTAGGTTGTTTACATTGCTACGGTGCGAAACAGATGCTTCGAGTCTGCTGCACTCAACCAACAATGTTGAATTATAAAATCTAGCTTACGTAAGATCAGAAATTTAAACTATTTCTGGCTGCCTAATTTGTTTAAATACCATAAAATTTTACTTTACTATTTTAATTGTCAGTATTATAAAAATTGTTCAACCATTTCTGTGGATAACCATAAAACTAAAGCGTTATTAGAGCATTAGCAAGACGGTGGGGCGTATTTATTACAATTAAATAAATATAAATCTAAAATAAACTAACCCACAGATAATCATTTAATTGTTAAAATATTTTATGGTGTTTATTTTACGTGTTTAAAATAGCTCTTACTTAGCTTACCGTACGTTAACATGTTAAACGTGTTAAATGTATTTGTTATTGATTCCTGAATTTATGCGAAGCCACGGAGGAAAAAGTTATTCTCCTAAAAGTCTCACCGTGAGGTTTGAGAGATTTAACGCGAGCGAGTTACTTTGTTTACGCATTCGACTACGATGTGACCTATATACAAATACAATGGAATTATTCACGCCCGTCGCTCCGGCTCGCTCTAGACGTTTATGGCCGGACGTGAGAGATGAAAGCTTTCTGTCATTGTGTCGAAACAAGTGTTCTACTCTTCGACGGACTGCCGCTAATGGCTTATCAACTGCGTTTAATCTGTTCAAACTCTTCTCGGTTTGTAGGCATTATTGGAAGAGTTTGTTTGGACCACTCAGATAAGTGAATGTCTTTGTTCTCGAATCAAAGATATTGCAAGGTTGCTCAGGCTTAACAGCATTTGTTTATATGCGGATTTGATGTTAACATTTAAAACAGTATGCCTCATGCTTATTACTTATGATGCAGTTCATTATAGCGATGCAGTGACATTATTGTTGGATCATACGGGGGCGATGGTTGCGAAGGTCGCGCCTCAGCTGGATCTAGTCGTCAAATATCCAACTCCTCGGTTTCATATACATAGTTCATGACGATATATTGGTCATTTGCTTGTTATGCGAAAATCGAGTTACTTTTTATACCGATAAGGTACATTCTCGCATGACGGCCACCGCGGTCGGTGGCCTTACCTCATTAAAGTTCATGCACCCGCGCGAAACTGGGCCACGTACCTCGTGCTCCTCCCCTCCTCCTGCACTCGCCCCCTCGACGTCCCGTTACCTACCACTGACTGTTCATTGAAATGTTACTATTACTCGAATTATTAATATAGCTTTTATTCATTCGCATTAATATCAGCTTTTTGAAAAATCGCACACGAAACGTATTATATTATATTCGACGATATTTATTTTACAAGCTTTCACATGCGAAGGCTAGTCTAGTCTAATTGCGTCAGTAGGTTTGAAATGCATTATGATAGTAAATATATAAGTGAATAAATGAACGGGTGTTTTAATAAAGGGTGTTTTAATCGCGGGGAATAACTCACGTGTTGTAAACAGACGGTCGGTCGAGCTCGTGAGGAAATGCTGTCACTTGGTACGCCACACGAACCAGTATCGAGCGCTCCGTTGCGCAAGAGCACGGCGAGAAAGTGCGAGTAAAAGTTGACGCAACCCGCGTCACACGACATCGCGGCCACGTCACGCGCTCACACAGGCAACCGGCGGCCGTGTGTGCTCACTGGCACGCATTGTGTGCAGATGCCATTAGAATCGAACCTGTTATACAATTTCTTTTGTAATCGTTACGGCTTTCTACCTTTGCACGCTGCAAACGTCGTCCGTTGCTCGCATAAGGTCAGGATGGATTCTGCTTTATTATTTTTATTTTATATTTATAATATAATATGCGATATAGTGCACACTACAAGACTACAAGTTATATATTTATATTACTAATAATGTCTTCTCAATTTCCCCCGAGTTAATCGGGTATCCATGGCAATTTTCCGTTTCGTGAAACGTTCGTTATTTGTGTCGAATTCATATTTTATTGAACAGAATAATATGCGTGGAAACGTTTAAAGCTCTATGAAAACAAGGCGTCAGATTAATCTCTATCCATCACTGATAAAACCCAGGCACAGACAACATACACAGACTTAAGGGGAACCTTGAATTGATTGCGAGCCTCTTATTAATAAAAGAAAATAAAATCGCCACGGTCCAAGACAGTCGCGCGGCGTGGGATCGAAGGCGGTCTTTCGCCTTGGTGCTTTTCTCGCCAACCTTCGGCCGACACGATTTGCGGCCAATAATGACCTGCTCAATAGCTAGTGAGGACTCATCTAGAATTGATGCGAACGACATCACACCGAACATTGGGCTTGTTTACAGCGAATTGCCTGAAGAGTTTTAAGATTATCAGTGTACGTACTAGCTTGATTCAACTTATGGTCCTCTTTCGACAACTTGACGTATGTGTTTTTGCTGTAACGGAACACAATTGACGGTCCTTTGTAATAACAACCTTTGGTTTTCAGTTTTTGTATTTTCAACTAAAAGAATATTTCTTTTAGTTGAAAATACAAAAAACTGTACCACAGTACATTTTACGAGTAGCCTACAAATTTTTCTAAAAGAAAATGATATAAAAATTATAATTTATAAAATAAATAAATTTTGGTGTTTTTTTTTTATATATATATTATCGGCGCGAGGTCGTTAACTCAGCTAGTAATTCTTAAAGTAATTCCTAGAGTAGGTTCCTAAGTGATGGGTCATGGTGG
Organism: Eurytides lysithous rurik; assembly: GCA_018247575.1. NCBI lineage: Eukaryota > Metazoa > Arthropoda > Insecta > Lepidoptera > Papilionidae > Eurytides > Eurytides lysithous. The sequence continues at coordinate 12,925 of DWHO01002491.1, forward strand.
GAGGCTACGGTGAACGGAGGGGGAGGGGACGTCGTTCTGTGGCGACAGAAATAGGGCGCTGAGGACAGAGCAAGGCTGCCCCGGTTGCCGTTCGTCGACCCGCGCCCGTACCTATGACTACGTGCTTACGTAGCGCGCGTGTGTGCGTAGACGCCCGCTACGAATTTACTACGCGTCGCGTCACATGCACCGGCTCGCGGACTCGCGGTAATTTGACTTGCATAAAACAATGCACACGTTTTGCTAATGGCCCATTTGTCACATCACGTTTTGGGCCACCCCGTCGGAATTTGCGGATATGTTCATGATTAAGGAAAAAGAATATATATATATATATATATAT
>DWHO01002492.1:0-13264 GCA_018247575.1 Eurytides lysithous rurik
CCTGAAAAGTAAGATGATCCATGCGTCGGATGGGCATGTAAAAAGTCGGTCCCGGCTTCTTGTCGACGCCATCTGGCAGTGGCTTGGAGAAGTCGTTATTAAGAGGTCAGTTTAATGTCACCGCCTCTGCGCCTTATGTCTCTCCGTTCGTGTCGGTTATCTGTCCCATCGAGCAATGAGAGTAAAAGGAAGAGTGAGTGCACCTGTGTCTGCGCAAACGCTTGTGCATTATAATATATATCCTGCGCACTTGGCTGATCTCTTGGAGATCGGCCGCCGTTGCAGGAATCGGTCGGGAGGACATTATTATATTATTATCGTTTTTTAACTAGAAAAAAAACATTCCTGTAATAGCAATAATCTGTATTCACTATACAAGTTATCTAAGTTACTTAAAAAATTTAGGTTATTATTAATAATGTATAAATTAAATAATGAATGACTACTATCATAAGTCTATTAAAAAGCTTTTTAAAAGTCTGTATAATTTACAACATTATCATTATAGTAATCATAACCTAAAAATATATTAAACTAGCGTGGCATGGTACCAAGAACGCTGGCTTGTTTATAAGAAATATATAATATTTTTTTGATGTAACCAATTTCAAACATTATTAGGTTCCCGAAAAAAAAAAGAAATGAACCGAGCTCACTCACTTAATTATATGAAAAATAAAAAAAAATAACACAAATATCGTTTCCCCACAAAAGGACGAAACGACCCATAAGTATAAATCCCTAACAGCGATACGGACGAAAAAAACTGGAAGGAGACTCGAAACTGTTGACAAGTCCTGACATCGTTTAAAATTAATAGCGGTCGTCCATTATGCGGCTACCAGAGCCAGAGGTGGTCTACCCTATACACGATTCCGTTTACGAAATAACAATAAAACAAAAAAAAAGACCGCTGACGGCCTCACGACGCGTCCTCGAATATTTTACCCGTGTGAAATATGTCAGTAATTAAAACGAGGAATACCTACGAATATTCTGACCCGTGATTTCTTTTATAACGAGGTGTTCTTTGCAGGGTTTTAGTGTGATTAAAATTGCTCGGATACCCACGCGCATGCAATCTACGGCGGGAGGGGGAATGCTTTGTAGCGGCGTTTCACACCTAAATCCGCTTAGGAATGTGAGATATTGTCGCCGATTTTTGTTTGAATTCAAATGTTGTAACATCCTTTACCCCTGCAGCTGTAACGCTTTCAGTATACGGATTGTAATACTGCTACAATCCGTATACTGAAAGCATTATTTGACTGGCCCGTTGATGTAGTGGTTAGTGCTCCTGACTGCAAAGCCAAAGATCGTGGGTTTGATTCCCACCCAGAACAAAATATTTGTGCGATGAGCATAGGTATTTGTTCTGTGTCTGGGTGTTCATTATCTATATAAGTATGTATTTAAAAAAATATATAAGTATGTATATCAGTTGTCTGATTACCATAGCACAGGCTCCGCCTAGTTTGGGATCAGATGGCAATGTGTGAGATGTCCCATGATATTATTATTATTATCATCACATACATTAAACTTTTTGCTTGATTACCATCAGTAGCGCTATTACCATACAAGCCCAAAAGCCTGCAACGCTCATATTTAAAAATAAATTATTCTGGAATTATGTGCTGATTAAGATTTATAATTTTTTTCCCTTAGTAGGGCTTTTGGGCTTGTATGGTAGTACCGGCCCTGACTACCATCGACCATACACTTTTATGACACGGTTGAGCCCTATTTACTGTTAGGCGCAAGAATTTAGAGGTATGAATATTTTTAAATGGTTTTAATTTTCGTTTTTATAGGTTTTTAATATTTTCTATGTTCTTTATTGTCAGTGAAGGCTTTTTTTTTCATTTTTAACTAATTTTATAAAATTACGTAAAAAAAAACATCCCCGAAAAACCTAATACCTACCGACTCTACATTTTTCGCTTCGTTTGGGTAGAGTTGACGATGCCGCACTTCTGTACTGTTACTTGTACTCATTTTTGTACTGAAAGTTAAATGAAGCAAATTGAACAAGCAGCGGCTCGACCGCAAAATCGCGATGCGGTGGATCCCGATCGTGTATGCAGTTTCGGAGCTAAGCTGCGGTTCCGTACGTCAGACCCCTCGACTTTTAGCGGTCTGTGTATAATACCACGGCATATTGGCTCTATTGTTTGACTGGCCCGTTGGTGTAGCGGTTAGTGCTCCTGACTGCAAAGCCAAAGGTCGTGGGTTCGGTTCCCACCCAGGACAAAATATTTGTGCGATGAACATAGGTAGTTGTTCTGTGTCTGGGTGTTAATTGTCTATATAAGTATAAATTTAAAAATATATAAGTATGTATATCAGTTGTCTGATCACCATAGTACAGGCTCTGCTTAGTTTGGGATCAGATGGGAATGTGTGAAATGTCCCATGATATTATATTATTATATTGTTCCTAAATAACTTTCTTAATTAGAATCATGTCTGATTTTCACATTTGTGCAGTATAGTCGTTTATTGTGGATTCGATTAATCACAAGCGTAGTGAACTTGTCTGTTTGCTATCTTTAAATTATTTTAACCCCTTGTCTGCCCATCAAGCGATTGTCTGCACCACATTCGATGCTTTTCTCGTGCGTCGAACACATCGAATTAATATTAACACAAAGTATTATCGTGTAAATAAGAGCGAGTATTTAATACGAAGTTCTCTCTTAGGTAGAATTATGAAAGAGCCTCGCACTTTGTAATAAAAGTACTCTCACTCTGATATAAGAGGTTGTTGCTGTAAGCCTATGGTGGTGTTAAAAATTGAAGAGTTGTTTTTCCCACCATCAGATTCCGGCTAAGTTCAAATGACTATTTTATTCTTCTAGTATTACCATTCCGTCCGCATGTCATTCAAATGTTTTTGGAACTATATTCGAACCTTGTATTAAAAAATCATAATCATCTTAACATACATAAAAGCCCTTCCTTTTTTTGTTTTCACCGAATAGGTAAGTAATATTAAATAAACAATACATGAAAATAATATCAAAACATAAACACATACAATATATGTAAAAAGAAATATTAAAGGTAAAAAGCGAAATGACAAAATTGAGTTCCTCTCGAGTGAGACCGCGAGGAAAATCTAGTCCATGTATATTTTTAATCGCACATTAAAGAAATACAAAAAGTCACTACTCGACATTTGAATCCGGTTAAAACCCTCTTTAAATGTAAAAGTTCCGACGGAACCTTCGGAAAGTGTTCATTCGTATTGCTCATCGGGATTTCGAATCTCGGAGCATCCACTATTAATATGATTGCAATATGCCCTACGCCGTACTTCCCCTTTCACGGAGAGCATTAGGAAAATATAAAGTAAGCGTGTACAAATCTTGACTTTACTCTTTTGAGAAGAGAGTTCATAATTTAAAAATCACATTCTGCTCAATATCATCTTCAATCACATTAGAAATAAAATCCATTTATGATAACAAATACAAAATGAAGAAAGTACATCTTAAGTAATAAATGTTTGATAACATTTATGCAGTAAACCGAATTTGTTGTTTCGACGTATGTGAATATAAATACATACATACATGATGGTTTATATAAATATTTCTATGCATGGAGAATTATCCTATTCCATACAACGTTTTGTTTGTTATAGCGTTGTGTTTTCTTTGCCTGTAATAAAAATGTCCCGAACTTTAAAACCCTACATTACACGAATAGAACCGAGGTGGTAAAACTTTCCTAATAGAAATCTTATGTTATTTTAATGAGGGAATAATAATGTCGTCTCGACCGATTCCGGCCACGGCGGCCAATCTATATACAAGAGAACAGCCGACTATGTGGGAGATATTATAGTGTTTGCATAAAACAGGTGCAACCTTCCTTTACTCTCAAACCCCAAAGGGACGGATACCCGACACGAGCGGAGAGAGATCAGGCGCAGGAGCGGTGACATCAAACCGATCGCTTAGTGACGTTTGCTTGGCGACAGGTAGTCAGGACAAATATTTTACATTCAGGCAATCGGGAGGTCAGCCTATAATACCCTAACCCAGCTCAGAAAAAAACTAGCTCAACACAAACTCATTGTTCCTTGAGCTTCAAGCTCACGACCTGCGATTTGTCGAAAGTATATATAACTAAGCCACGAAGGTAGTATAGAAACATTACAAATGCCATCATGCGCCTGGAAGTATGTGTCTTACATAAATTCTATAATCTAAACACTACCTGGACCTATAAACCACCAATCTCTTTCGAATTGAGTGTCCTCCACGAATCTATTTCGAATCCTTTAAGGAATCTTGGTTACCTTGATGATCTGGACATTGAAGTCTTCATACCAGATAAAAATTCAACTCTGATAAGCGTGCCATCTAATATATTTTTTTACTTGCTCTCTCACCTATTTAATTTTTTTTAAACAACCAAATACGTAGCAATAATCGTCTCTATAGTAGTTCACAAGATATAATTTAAACTTAATATGCAGTGTTTATATATTTATAAATTTATATCGACCTCTTAATATAAATAATCTAAATATATAGTACATCGCCACTAGCCATGAAATTTGATAGGGAGCTTAGAGATTTGATGGCATATAAAAAAGGGGGAAAAAGTATTTCAAAAAGCGATTAACAGTTATCCAGACGATTATTGACGGCGCTCGTGCGCGAAGAGATTACAAAATACTTGAAGAGATTGCCGATATACTTTTTATAGTCATCGCCCATGGTACGTGACCATAACTAAAGATTGACGTGCCCACCGGCAAAAAGAGATGTTACCTGGCTGATGACATTTTGATTGGATTCTTTTTTCGACGCGTTCGCCGCAGATAAGTTTGTTAACGGGGCCTTTAAAGAGATAATGAGGATAAATAAGTATTTTATGATTTACCAGAAATGTTACTCACGAAATAATCACTGGGTACAAAAATACTATCAAAAATATCAAATTGCATTAAATTTTAGACGTCTGTCGTATATTACCGGGTATTTGTTTATTAGTGTAGGTTATTATTAATAAACACTTGTTATTTAAAATGTTTTTATTTGAAAAGAAACTTTTTATTCTGATAAATAATTATCGACTGACTGTTATCTACTTATACTACTATTAGCAATTTATGCTACAAGCACGCTTCTAACTTATTTACCAATTACTTAATTACCAAGCTAGTGACGTTAGTTTTCTTATTGGTTTAACATTTTTCACTTTTCAGAATCCAAAATAAACGTACATAAGTGGGCAAATATCAATTATCCCGGACATAATATTATATCCAATTTTAAGAACCATCACGTCTCATTAAATTTTTTACTTCTGAAGTGTTCGTACACTTATTGCATAAACACATAAAAGTTATCGAAAAACATTCGCTTCCGATTTTGAATACATTTAGTTTAGATTCCTTAAGCTACTTCAACGAGACAAAAATACAAAACCTATTTTCGTATAACTGTTTTATTATCAATTATAATTTGTATTTTGTGTTCAATTTAAGCGTTCGAAACTTTGAAAATGACTAAAAAAGTCAAAGTTAAATAAAGGATCGTCACAGCTATAATTAAGCTACAATTACAAAGAGACGAGGTGTTTTTTGTTTTCAAGGAATCCACGAAACTTCCGAGAAACGCCGTGAGAACGGGACCCTTCGGCCGGTTCACGGATCGTATTACTTACGATGGCAATTAATAAAAATGTATGTTTGCTATATGTGTAATGGTCAGAATACTGGCTGCTGGTTCACCTGATATTAAGTGATACCCACCTGCGGACATCTATAACTCATAAATTAGCCTTCAAACTTAGTAACAGTGGGTCTTGATCCGATTGTCGCTGGTTGGCTCTGAATTTTCTGGTGATAGGTGATAGCTTGATAGTAGATTTGACAGTCTTGAAAGACGACATCTTACGTAGTTCACCCAAAAAAATCCCATGTGGAACGCTCCGAGAATAATTCTGAAGGATGTTCAGTCCTTGCTAGTTACGTCGGAGGTCTGGGGTTCGTATCCCGCGGAGGGCAATGGCTTTGTATTGTTGTTCTTAGTATGATATGTAAAAAGAACAGGGGTGTCAGCACCGACCCTTGAGGTAGACCAGTGTTGATTGGTTGCTACATCCGTCTTTTTCCCTTGTATTATCTCCCAGGCCATTTATTACTAACCGTCAATAACTCCTTAGATTACGTCAACACTCACAGAATTATAAAAATATACGATTTTACGGATTTTTTTTTTTATTTAAACAGGCGACATTTCAAGTACTCTATATTGGGTTAACAGCCACGGGAAGGATGTTCTATAAATATGTGCCAGGACTCCTTTGATGACCATCATGATAATTTTTCAGATATCCGACTTACTTCAATTTATAATGTGTAGTATGTAGAATAGAACAAATCGCGTCATGCATTTGATTCCAATTGACATCATCATGACACCATCGACACCGCTGACCTAACGCATTACACAAATAAATCAATATAGCACATAAAGTCTTTCACCGCTGACAACGGTAAAATATTGCCAACACATTGCCATATTAATTTTACGGTAAATAAAAGGTCACCTACGTCAATTAACGTTACCGTTACCAGTCTCAGGTTCTGGGAAGCGAAAGTACGTGTCAATTATGAATAGTCTAACGAAATACGAGTGTGGAATGTTAAGCAATTTCTAAATAAATAGTCAACTTTATGAAATATAATTTTATTATATTCACATTCTCGGAAATATAATCGTGGATTCGCTGGGTCATCCACGAGTCGAATCGCAATTGCATAAAAGTTTTTTTTTACCTAAAAGCCTATTTGGGTTGTTACATAGTAAATTTTTTTAAAGTTACATGTATACTGTAAAGTAAATATATGTAAGCTATGAATATTTTTTAATTCATTGTATTTATTACAAATAATATACTCAGATTTTAGCTTTCTCATCCCCTCTGTATAACTAAGCTCCTCGTAAATCTTACACTCTACAGTTCACGCAATATGGTGACAAGTGTTCTTGCTTTTTATAAATAACTGTTTACTATAATTTATATTTATATACTGCAATATAATACATCGGGGATTTTAAACGCTGGTAGAGCCACACAGCTGTTCCTGCTGATAAATGGGCCGGCTCGAACCGAATAAGTACGACCTTACAGAAAACGGCGTAAAGTGGAAGTGTTTTGGCTTTCGCGTTTCATCCGGTGAGTGAAGTGGCCGGTGGCCCAGCCCTCCCCCCTCCCTACCTCTTCCTCCATTCCCTCCGTCCTTTCCGCTCCCTCACTCCTTCCACAATCTCACTCTTTCAAAAATCCTTTAATCCCCTTAATGGTTGGGAACACATTTACTAGTTCTGTAACACTGCAAATGAGCATGGGCGGCGGTGATCACTTACCATCAGGTGAGCCGCTTGCTCGTTTATCAGTCTAATGCATAAAAAATGTCAAATGTAACGCGATAAAATACGTAAGTCTGATATATTTTAATAACATATACGTAGGTATATAACGTAACTATATATTCGTAACTATATCACTAAATTACATTTTCTTATTATCATCGCAAAACAATTAGCGTTAAATTACAATGAAAAGAAATTAACGTCCGTACGCTACCAGGTATCGATAAAAACTCGAATGCCTGTAGAATGCACCTCAAACATCTTCTGACAAAAAACACCTAATTTCTAGAGCATTCCACAAATGTCGACTGGTCGGCGTCCGGCTTATTGGAAAACGCCAAGTTGATTCGGTATTTAGACCACCAGGTTTACTGTAAATAGTATATAAGAACCACCTGAAGACACAAACGGCCCATAACATTGATGAGGTGGACACATAAACGATTTTAGAACGACAACAACCCTTCACCTTAAAGGAGAATATACAACAACACAAACAGATTATAATTGTATGTTTAAGAAAAATAATGTGACGGTAAAATGATGTTATCTTGTGTTACAAGATGGTTTTACATACGTAAATTTCACACGGACACAAGTTAAAATCTGAAACAATTATTTGTACATCATACAAATAATTAACTCATACATTCACACATGTTTCAACATTTAAAACATTGATGCTATTAAATATAGCTGGCCAACCAACTGTACTTAATGAGACGGCTGGACGGAAACAAATGCTAGCAACACTTAAAAATAAAAAATGGAACCATTAAACGAATCTCACAGATGCGGCAACAAAAAAGTCAATGATCTTATTTATCTGTGAACACTGATGCATGTTCCACGCTGCAACCCCAACGGTTTCGACGACGGGGTAACGTATGCAAATTCAGCCCGGGGCTATGAAATATACGACCAATAAATAAACAACACGCCGAAAGGGGTGAAATTAAATATTCATTTTGATAGTGATGTAACGATATTTTCGAGGAATTTATCGATAACTGATATAACAGAAATTAATATATAGTATAGCAAATGAAACCTATGTGAGAATACGATAAATCTGTTGTATTAAAGAACCTAAAAAATACCTATCAAACAATAAATATTCAATAATAAAAATTTTGTGTATATACAACTATTACAAAGATAATTCAATAACTATATACAATTTATTTGTCAAGAAATCACTTAATTTATTGTTAAGCACACAAAATTCAGCTTTTATTTTATTTTGTAACGGTATTATAGAGTAATAAAATAAAATAAACATACATACACTTTTTATTGTCATAATAATAAACAAAAAGGTATCGATAATACTCAAAGCCTCACTGAAAAAGTTCAGTAACGTAATAGGCAGAGTAAAGAGTGAGGCGACTTGTATAACATCACCAAATTAGCCAGGCGATGTGCACTAGCCCCTAGGCCGATTTAGGGTTGCCACTTGAAACTTTTCAAAGTTTATTGTCATTCAGAAATTTATTGCCATAATAATTATTGGCTTATATCCATAAATATAATGTTTACAATTTTATGGGGTTGTGCTAAATATTCGGTTGGTTAGCACAAAACTTTTATTGTTGCTACTACAGAAAACAATAACTTTATAGACCTGAATCGGATACAAATATCTTCAAGCAGAAAGGTCATACTTAGTACCTAAGGCATTCAGAAATTTAAATTCGCGACCTAAAACAATAAACCAATTTACCTTTTTCAGCAACACTAAATCAGGAGACTGATAGAAAACGTAACAAGAGACAATATAAAAAATATTCGGATCTCTTTGCATGATTACTTGTTTATCTATATACATACAAATTTTTGATATTTCTGAAGAGGGCCTAACCCCATTTTAAAAGTCGGCAAAGTATTTCCAAGCGCTTTGATTTTGCGAATGTGATGTGGCAGTGGTGATCACTTACCATCAGGTGGACTGCTTGCAAGGTTAAACGGCCTTCTACTTCATAAAAATAATATATGAATTATACATGCAATGGCGGTACTACCATACAAGCCTAAAAGCCCAGCTTGTCCTACTAAGGAGTAGAATTTATATTAAAATTTGAGCGTTGCGGGAATTGTGTGTTAATTACGATTTATAAATTTTACTCTTTAGTAGGGGAAACCGGGCTTTTGGGCTTGTATGGTAGTACCGCCGCTGTATATACGTATACGATTGTGTTGTCATGTATATTATAAATATTAATAAAAAAACTGCGCAGCGACAACCCTACCGTTGACAACGTGTAAATGTTTTGTAACGCTTTTATAAATGATTTTGTTCGGAGTTTAGCATAAAATATTACGTTAGAAAATTGAATTGGACGCAATCTCGCCGAAAGCGAACCGCGTGATGTTTGTATTCATCTAACAACGTGCTAAAATCGTAAGGGGAATGTTTGAACGTGTTTGAGCCTTTTAACACGTGTTCCGTAAAGGTAATATAAATACAAACTTATATTGTACGAGTACGTTGGTAATGTCATTTTTACATATTTCAAAAAAGGAAGTAGACAGACTGCAGTGCCGGTACTACCATACAAGCCGAAAAGCCCGGCTTGCCCCACTAAGGAATAAAATTGATAAATCTTAATTAGCACATAATTCCCGCAACGCTCAACTTTAAATATAAATTTTACTCCTTAGTAGGGCAAGCCGGGCTTTTGAGATTATGGTAGTACCGCCACTGGCAGACTAGTGTGTATAAGGTAACATTGTTATTATTACTATATGTCTATCTATTAGGGCTTCTAAAACTGATATTCAAAGTGTATTTATTAATTTTTGTGTGTACATTGGTCTACGACGTTTTTTTTAAGAGAAACCACTCTGCGGACAGCATCAACACTATTTTTGGTTTGGAATAACACCTTTGCCTTCTCTTATAAGTTTCAACAAATGCTTCTTTTATGAGAAAAGGTCATAGGCCGTGCTAGTCACGTACCTGATGTAAAACGACCCTCCTGCCCTTAATGACAAGGCGCTGCAAAGAAACTTCTGGGCGCTTTCCAGTGCTTGGCCGCTATTTTAGTTTTTTTTTTTAATGAATTAGGCTGACAAACGAGCAAGCGGCTCACCTAATGGTGAGCGATCACCGTCACCCGTGGACATTTGCAATATTACAGAACTCGCAAATGCGTTGTCCGGATGAAACAGAATGAGCCGGCTCGAACCGGATAAGAACTACGACCTTACAGAAAATTGGCGTAAAGTGAGAGTATTCGTGCTTCCGCATTTCGTCATTCGTCGTTCTTCCTCCTTGTTTTTCCAGCCTCCCTCTTCCTTTTCTTACCACCTCCTTTCCTCCTTCCTCCCCTCATCTTTACTTTCCAAAAATTCCCAAGTTAGAGGATGGCAACGCATTTGCAAAACGTTCGACGTTGCAAATGTCCAGATTCAGCGGTCATTGCTTTTCACAGAGTGAACCGTTTGCTCGTTTGCCCACCTACTCCATAAAAAATAGTAATTGACGGACACATAAGTAAAAGAACCGCTGGACGTTGGGGACCCAAGGTGTTAGAATGGCCACCTTACACTGGACGCTTTCCAGTGAAGGTAACTCCTACTAGGTGGACGAACGACATTATAAGAGTCGCTTAGAGCCGTAGGATAGTCCGTAGCCCAAGAATGTTCAATAGTGGACGTTCGTTGCTTGACGACAACTATAAGTCAAGCGCCGGATAGCTCAAGACACGCGTAAGCATAACAGCACATACCTCTAATGGTTCTGTGTTAACTAAAAAGTCACTAATCTTGCACCCGCTGCATTCTTTAGCTAAAGACATTACATTATTTATAATGTATGACCAATAAGTTGGCTGGAAATTTTACCTTCAAACGGAACGTGTAACGCACGGTGATGTTTGTACGTTACTACTTCACGGTATAACTTGTAATATTGCGGGTGAGATTAGTAGACGTCTCACCAATAAAGCTTGCTTATCTTAAAAACATTTGTTTCTATCACATAAAAAGATGACACAGCGAGAAATAGCGTGCCTATCTAAAAACTAAGTTCTGATCTGTCATAAAAAAAATGACATTGAGAGAAACAACGAGAACTTCGAGCATTTCTATCATTAAACTCTACATTGATAACAATCTCTACCGGATGTAACCTAGACATCGAACGTGGAACCTGTCGTCGGTTAAACGATTAAACGAATGGCCAACGGGCCGCTTGGAAATGTACACTTCATTAAGATAAAATGCGAGATGCCGAGATATCGCTTCCGCTTCCTCTTACAAAAGCAGCGGTACGCAATTATGTTAAAAAAGTTACTTAATATGTTAACACGCGATGGACTGACTTGTTGCACGTCACATGTCTTCAAGAGCTAAGTATCGAATTTGAGGTTAAATACTATTATTACCATTTAAGCCCGGGGCAGAGCTTGAGTGGATTTGGAATTCAGAACATTCTTCACATTTTAAAAAAAAACGTAAAATGTCCTCTTCGGCCCGAAAACTACATCAGTGCCATAATTCGAAAAGAACAGTTACGCTATTGCTGTGTGAAAAAATTAAAAACCAACAAACCCTTCGCATTATACAGAACAAAATATTAACAAGTATTTATATTCACATGTTATTATTTACCATGTTTGTTATTCGTGCATATGTTATAAGCAAATTATTCAGCAATATGTAGTAACATTAATAATTGTTATTATTTATTTATATTAATCGTCGCTTGCCCTTTTAGCGAAGTAGATAGACTATTTATTGTCTATGGCGGCGCAGGTCGTTAGTACGATTGCCACCCGTGGCAAATATTTGTACGAACGGTAGATAATTCTTCTAGATTGGGGCGTTTGTCCTTATTCTTTTTTTTTTGCTATATACTTTGCAAGAAAACGGATATTAAATAAAATTACTAACTAATCATAATACAAAATAAAATGGAATATCGTTTAAACTTCACTTCTGGCTTTTGTGCAGTTAGTGGTGGTTTTTTTTCATCGGCAAACAAATTCACATCTCCCCCGCCATTACATAAGTAATGATCACGCACGCAACTAATTAAAACCCCTGTAACACCCTACTTAACGTCAAACTCGAACTGCGAATGCAATAGTTTATTATTGGGGGAGGCCACCTCTGCCCGTGCGCGATATGGCAACATTGACAAATGAATGCTGCCTTATTTGCACACACACCACAATTTGGGGGAGATGTGTAAACATTGTGCCCCACCGTTTGCAGCGTAGGGCAAGTAAAAGATTAAAATGGGTTAAAAACATTCACGTATTTTCAAATTCGTTTAAAAAAATAGTTTTGGTTATAGAACCGACCATATTTCCATTAACCAAGCGATATGTTTACATAAAAGAGTGCAAAAGTTCATGGCAACGTTAAAAGAAAAAAATAACATTCCATCTTTAAAATTGAGTCTCTTCGGGATTTCATTAGGCTAATACAAGAGCTATGTTGGTTACATTTCCCGCCTTTATAATCTTTTTGGATTAGCCTGCGTTGACAAAAGGAAGCAACACTAATATGTATTAAATAGCTTATGCAAATGGTAAGCGAAATTCGTGTAATGTTAACCCACTACAGCTGTCTGCTGACATCCAACACGCCCGTGGCATTCAAACATTACTGCCGGTAAAAGTTAGACCGACTTTTTTACTAATTTTCTACTTTCTAATACTATTTTTTATTTTTTACGGTGGCAGAGCCGCGCGGCTACACCGGCTGCTGAATGGGCCGACTAACCAGGCAAACCTCACAGAAAATCGGCGTAAAGTGTTTTTACTTCCGCGTTTTGTCCGGTGAGGTAGTCGGTGGCCCATCCCCCTTCCGTCCAATCTGCCCTCTCTCACTCACCTCCCTACCACTGACTCCCC
>DWHO01002493.1:0-13263 GCA_018247575.1 Eurytides lysithous rurik
GTCGTGGTACTAATCCGGTTCGAGCCGGCCCATTCAGCAGCGGGAACAGCTGCGTGGCTCTACCACCGTAAAAAATGAGTGATGATTTGACGTTAATATTTTATTATGGCTTGTTACTGCGGTTAATGATTATGGATTACTACTAGTTACTGTTCTAGTTATCAAACCAAATAGGATTTTACTAAAATTAATAAAATATATTTTTTTTATTAAAATTTTTCATGTCTTTAATTTCAACTACCCTTGAGCGTGGAAGCTACAATGAAAAGGCAGACAAAGTAGAGAATAAACGCAATAAAATTCGTGAAGGTACTTTTATTGGACTGATATTCAATTGAAACTTGATTTGTGCTTATTTTTATCGCCTTAAGGTCAAACGTCAGTAAAGCCTTTAGTATTGAGCATTTTATTTCATTGCTATATCTGACAATCTATATAAGTCTCATTACATTTAAATATACGATATTAAAATGCCCACATCCAATGTAGTTATAATTACTCACTACGAATAAAAGTATGTTTTATCTCGGTACACATAAGTTTTGAGGATCCTCGTCATTTTACCAGATACAACAAACTAGAACAAATTAAAAAAAACTCACTACGAAACCAGCCATTTCAAAAGTTTGAAAATAAGCAAGCAACTCTAAAATTCGACAGCATGTTCATTGACGCATAAAGTTCTGATTAAAAAAATCTTCCCGCATTCCAATGTCGCGCGACCGGACAGATTCCAAAGTCTCCTGATTAAAAACCAACCCCCAACGGACCGAAAAGTTTTATAATAAACCACCCAGGCTTACTTCATGATGCTTAGTTAAAACATACGAGGAGCTGAACATTTGTAGAAGGTATTCAATTAAAATAGGAGTGTTAACATAAGACTTAAGAGGAGACTCTATATTTCTCTTAATAGCCTGACTTTAAATGCTGACAACAGGCTTCTTTTCGTGCTGAGCATGGATATAATACGAGATCTATTTACGGGATAGCGAGTTCCTCACATGAACTTTACTATCCCTCTTTGTAAAATCAAATAACAAACAACAGACCAAAAAGAAACTTACGTTGACAATAGACATTACCTAAAAACTTCCATCACTCACGTTCTTAACGAGTTCCTAATACATTTTCATTTTTTGTCGAAATTCGCAATATAAATAAAACAGGAGGATTTTCAGAAATGTACCTTTTAATCTTTCAACACTTTACACAACGAGCTTCGAATATAAAAACACTCGGGAGTGAAATAAGTAAGAGGTGAGTGGGCGAAAGACCTTCGCTAGTAAGTTACCTTAACGGCGAGCTCCAGAGGCGTTACGAAGTCAGGGCCCCAACTTAATGGAATAAAAACATAAAGAGCATTAGAGGGACCTTTCGTGAAAAATCCGTAACCCGTCGGATATCACGCGAGTCTATCAACCTCTGTGCGGAAGTTTCTCTGACGAACGACATTTGATAGAGTCAAGAGCGTCCTTAAGCTCTTATGTTGCGTACTTAGCAAGTCTATTTTTATATAAACTTAAATTTTATTAGGTTTTATGTGAACTAATTTTACAACGTTTTTATTTTTTTCCTAAAACACGACTTAACATAACCAAGGTACGTGTAAATAGTTTTGTAGATAATTAATCACTTTATATCGTGCACTTTTACATTTATATACGGAAATGCTCTTTAAATATTAACTCAAGATACAGATACTTAATTTATATACATACATATATATTCACAAAAATATTTACAGTTTTGAATCACAACTTTTTTAGGAGACATGATATATACATAGTTTAAAAAACTTTAGTGCCAGGAGTAATCTTATAAATGATTCCGTAATGAACCGATAATGAAGTGGTTAAAATTTCGCTTAAAGAATTATGTCCATCCTACTCTCCGCACTCTAGTAAGTGACGATAAGTGTCGAGGTATTTACCTTATTAATAATCTAGATTACCAAATCTACTGCCTTTACTACCATAGATATATTTTGATATAAAATCGATAGATTAATTAATTGGTTCCTGATTATCTCAGGATAACGTCTCGTAGGCGGTAAATCAGATTAGTGTAGACGAAAATGTTTGCACAAATGAACCGCAATAACGTAATATATTCTGCGCTAATCTGGTTGTAATTTAAAGCCGCTTTAACCGAGAAATTAACTTAGAAAATGAAAATTACCGTATAATAAACATACAAAACATCTTGCCAGCCAGTTATTTCTAAAAAAATACGAAAATTGTCTATATATACATGGCTTGATACATATATCTTCTATAGACAATACGGCTTTAGACTAAAGTCAAACACCATATCTGCCACAATAAATCCGATTACAAAAACCAAAACCATCACCAAAAGTAGATAGCTGTTGTAAAAAAAAGCATTGAGACAGAGTGAGTCATTCTTTATTACTACAAAGGCTTTAAAACATCGGACTCACGAGAAATGCCTACAAAGTTTTATATTAATTGTTAAAAAAAGGCCAAATAGAGTGTACAATTTGACTAATACCATGTGGAGTACCACAAGGATCAATCCGTGGGCCATTATTATTCCTGGTATAAATTAATATTACATGTAACATAAGATTAAATGGACATTTAAGCCTTAACGATGACGACACTTGTTTGATCTATTTTTGAACTTCTATTGTCGAGATATGTATAAGCGCACAGTCATGACGATAATTTTAATTTATCAACATAAGATAGCCCCTCTTCTATTAACATCTCTAAAACTAGTTACATAATATTTGCCGCACCTAACAAAAAAATTGATACTCTCTTTAAATTAACGGACAACTTTTGGATCATCAAAACAATAGTGAAAAATATATGGGTTCTATTTTTGATATCGGGTTAACAGGGATACACATTTAGATTTTATGTATAATATAGGTACACATAAAATCTAAATTGCAATCACTGATGGGTTTACTACGGAATTTTGCACATTGGTTATCACGACAAGTTGTCGACAGATAAAATATTTAACGTACTTAGTCGTAGTCAAATGTTTGTGTACCGGGCTATTAATAGGTACAATGAAACCTCCTCAGTTTGTGACAGAAAAAGATCTGGCCATCCGCGTAGTGTTCGTACGAAAAAAGCGAGCAAGGGAAAGAATTCGAAGAAATTCTGTCTGAAAGCAAAAGATTTTGTCTCGGGAGATGAAGATAGCACCGAGTATTTTAAAAGATGACTTTGGACTTGTAGGCTATAATAGACGCACTGGTAATTTCTTAACTGATAATTTAAAAAAGAATAGGATGGTATAATCAAAACAACTACTTAAGCGGTACGCAAAGGGATGTCACAAAAATATTATGTTTACAGATGAGAAAATTTTTAAAATTGAGCAATATTTTAACAGAAAAAATGACCGTATTTATGCTGAAAGGTCTAAAGAAGCTTCCCAATTAGTCAAAAGAGTACAACGTGGGCATTGTCCGATTTCTGTGATGGTTTGGTGGGGTGTTAGCTATGAGTGACTGAGCCATATTTTTGTGAAAAAGGTCTCAAAACATTGGCACAACCTTGACCCTTAACAACACCATGTTCAATTACCAAGAATGGCTCTTTCAGTAAGACTCGGCGCTGAGTCATAAAGCTCGATCCACTCAATCTTGGTTAAATACGACCGTTCTGGAATTCATCAGCTGAATACTGGCCGTGATCTAGTCCTGATCTTGATCAACTGGATTATGATTTATGGTCAGCTTCAGCTGGTAAGGCTTGCTCTAATCGTCATGATAATTTGGAGTCCCTACCACAATCCGTATGATTGGCAGTGAAGGATTTTCCCATAGAATGTTACTATTGATAACTGACCTCAACGTTTAAAGGACCGTATTGCAGCCAATGGAGACCACTTTGAATAAGATTTATATATTTTTAATGGTTTTATATTTATATATTAAACTAACACACTGTAATAGTAATAAATGTTACGTAGAATAAAAAAATGTTTTTCTTTGCAACAATATTTATTGCAAGACTAAGTAGTTATAAAAAATTAAATCAAAACAACTTTAGTACCAAGGTAATAAAAGTTTAATAAAAAACTCTTAAAAGAATTTAAGAACGAATATTAGCAACTTTGCAGATCTAAATTATAGTTCCTGAATACAAAGTACTTATGTATCAATATTTGTTTGATTTTGTGAGCAAAATAGACTGAACGTGCTCTTTATACACACCCCTTATTCACAACTAGGTGGGCTATGATACTGGAAGTTCCACTCTAAAGGACAATCCCATAAAATTCCGCGTTAATTATGAACCGTGGAGAAACATTATTCAGCAACGAACGGAAACTGACGCCGCTGATGCCGCGACTGGGCGGCTCGGCGATGTTAATTAAACAAATTAGTTGAGAGTTCGGTGTAAAACCCCGCGACAAATTCCAAGTTTTAAGAGTGCGGGCCCGCGCGTACGTGAGTAATTTACTAATGCACCATCGTCGCCGACCGTTTCGCTGTGGAAAATGAAGCGGGCGTGGCCGGCTTGTCGGCGGAAGCGGAGCGATCGGTATAAATTCCTAGCTAAAGTTTGGTGTATTTCTTTTTTTAAGGCGAAAAACGCGAACAGACTGATAGTATTAAACGATTAAGGCTTAAACCACAAACAAGTTTTTGAAATGACATACTCGGTGAAAATAATTGACAATATATTGTTCGGATTGATCCTTAATACCTTCTTTTTTAAATTTCTCTAACGTACACCAAATTCAAACTGTCAGATACTATCGTAGCCTTGGCTTGTGATCTTCTTGTCACGTTCTACCACGCCCCAATAGCCATTGAAAGAAACAGTCGCTAGCGTCATTCCCGGATCGATACGTTTTAAGACACTTCAAGAAGACAATTTATTTCCACCTTACGCTGGAAAAGCATATCAAATAAGCAGCGATGGCCCCTCGCTATCACGTAAGTTGCTTGTTTGCTCATCTTCTTTCAATTTATAAAAAGGAAAAATTTATTAAAATAAAAAAAACACAAGCGTGCCGCTACAAAAACCTTAAACAAATATCAAATGTCACACTTGACAAAAATATCACGTTTACCAATGGCGAGAACTTCGAATACTTAAATTGATCTACTAACACTTTTGGATCAAACGTGTTTGGAAATATGAAACCACTTAAATCTAAAATCAAAATACAAGGTTCTCGTTTTAACAAAATGGAACGTAAATTTAAGCGACACAATATGGTAAAAAGCTCAACCTTCATTAAAGAGCTTCTAAGTGAAATAACTAGATATGTCCGTAAAGTTTAATTGTAAGATTCACGTCAATTCTGAATATATTATTTAGTTAGTATAAATATTACAAACAAAAGTAATAGAAAATGATAAAAAGTTTACTCAGTCTTTTATTGTCTATGCAAGTAGCAAGAAATAAAAGTTAGTGGAATACGATATACCGTTAGCCCGATATTTTCAGAACACTGTGTCCCCATGCGAATATGTTGGCACCAGCTCAGTGTGAGCAAACTCTCACATCATATTTGCAGCTTTCATTACAGATATTAAAACCCATTGCACAAATATCTCTCATCGCATTGCATAAGGCCACCGATATAAAGCGAGCCGCGACTTTCTTGGTCAGTGATATATAATGCTGACGTGTACGATTTTATAAATATACGAATAAATCGGCATTGATCAATAAAAATAGGTGATAATTATTTTAAAAAAGAAACAGGATAAGTAACCCACATTGAAAAATAAGTCACATGTCACGTTATCAAATCGTAATAGATTTTACTCAAAGAAAAAGGTGTTTTCTTTTTAAATTATACTAACATAATTATTTTTTTTATAATTTCCGGCAAACCTTGCTGTAAAATGATTACGTGAGTTTCTATTTTAAATGGGGCTTGTAAAAACCACTTCTATTTTTACGAGAAAAGAAAACGGTTTAATAACATTTGCTTCACCAAATAAGTATACTACACGGTCGTACACTGAAACTAGCAAAAAATTCACACCATTTAATTCCGATGAATGAATTCAAGAGACTCGATAATTGAATTCAAAATTCACTTAGTGGCCGATAAGGACGTATCACCATCACCGGTTACATGACCTGTTCCATCAGCTGCAAGGACACACACGTTATTAACGGCCGGCGTAATTGAAAACTGTCTCGTCGTCGGGAGGTCTGGATTTAATAACAGATAACGAGTGAATGGGCTTGCGATACGTTGAGGTTAGATCCGGGCCCTAGATTGCGCCGACGCCATTGTACGTACGACGCAACGTGGGCTATTTGCAGATCGTAAATCGAGATTTGTTTCAGATTCCAATTGTTCGGGGAACCGTTTGTGCGACGAAATTAAGTCATTTCACCAGAATATCAGTTGGCGCAGAATGTGCTCACCGCGGTACATTGTTCTTGCGATTTACAAAGCTGACGACGACATTTGACTGAAATATCCAAACGTAGATTGTAACAAATTTGTGATTTTTCACAGACGTAATCTACAATGGATCAGAGTAATGTAAGTACAATGGCAGTGTAAGTAAAGTTAAAATAGTACTAATCTATTTAGGTAGTAAGTTAAAATCGTAGTATGTTGTTTCAGCCCGTAATCTCTTATTTATCTGTTTTAATGCACATAAAATAGTCAAACTTGAAAAAAAATTGATTACATTTTGAAATCAAATAACATTATCAATTATTTAACGAATCGCTTATATATATATGTATAGTCTTCTGATTATAATAACGATAACTTTGAAGATAAAAATTAAGTCTAGGCATCAACATTTTTTAAAGTACTTCTTAAATTACATATCTATGGCATAATACAATCTGGAAAGCACTTTGAAATATAATACACTCTAAGAGAATTTTCCCCTTATGATTTTCCAGGGGTTCAGCCGTCCAGACCAGTCGACAAGTTCTCTCATAAATAAAGTTGTCGAGTGCCCTCGTCTATACTCAGATACGACAAGACGCCCGTTAGAAGTACTACGGACGCCACAAAGGCGAACGGTCGTACGAATTTTTGATTTATTGAACCATACATTGCTCACTCACGTTGTAAAACCGTGTAATACTTCTGCAGTGATCACGCATTGTATGTGATATCAAACTCAAAGGATAGTTTAGAGCAATCTCGGCATGTTTAGAAATAGCAGTGGCAACTTTGACAAGTACAGTGTACAAACGAGACGTTCACTAGCGATTTATTTCGCCGTTGCTTTGTCAGAAACTTGCTCTAGCCAAAATTATGTACCCGAATGCATACTTTCCATTTTCGTTTACGAAATCTAAAAAAATATAACTAACATACTGATGGCAGTTTTTTGTATTTTTTTCTCATATATCGTTCCAAATTTCAACTGTATATCATTATAATTTATGAGTTATTGAATAATAAAATATAACTATGTTTTTTTACTATGATGTAAAGTTGGAATTTTCGAGATACGACAAAATTGCTTTCTACCGTCGATACGTCCCACTGCTGAGCACAGACCTCCCGTGTACAGAGGGTATACGGGCGTAGACCGCTACTCGGCTCTAGTGCCGATTAATGGACTAACACATATAAGAAAGATTTTTTATCCTTTCTTAAATAAGCAGGTTTCCTGACGACGTTTTATTTTAACGTTGACCATTTGGTAAATCGACACATAAAATTGTTAAATACAAATTAACAAATCTAATCTTGGCGAGAGAGTACGAGTACTAGTCTGGAGTATACGCGCATGAACTTGCTCAGACATTTGTGCGCTACTATATCTTGTGCACATTAACCTATCTCTAATAGATACAATTACTGGATGGTAGAGCCATGCAGTAGCTCCCCATTGTTCGTGGGGTCGATCCATTTCATGGAAACTAGCATCTACATGGATTCGGCGATCCGATGAAGCTCTATAGAGCCGCATAGGCTAAAAGCGTCAACGTCAGTCCTCATAAGTCCCCATCGGTTACCATCAGGTGAACCGTTGCTTGTTTATCTACTGCATAAAAAAAAGATTGGCCACCGTGACTAAAATCGTTCGGAGGACGTCTAATGAATAATAAACTCATTGTTTTACTATAATTCGTAGGTTCAAGTTAGAAAATATGCTAACGCTCTTACGATTAACCGCTATTTGAAACCGTGGCTTAGAATATTGAATGTTTGTTAGTAACAAGTACAAAACCCACTTTGGTTTTTACAATTTTTAATATCTGACAATCGGCAAATTTACAAAAACTTTGGTGAAAGATGAGAAAGAATTTCTCGCATATCAATGGTTCTACCCACGTGTCTTTTAAGCGTATTATCTGTAACAGTGTCGGGCGTACTTGCTAAGATGCACGCGGTATTTGATTTTGTCTGTATTTAGACAATAAGTAAATATTTACACGTCACAGTCGTATAAAACGCAATTTATAAATATTTTAGAGTTTCATCTCCATTTATCTTAAGAACACAGTTTAAATCTATTTCCGTCTCGACTGCACTAAGATATATCGAAAACTAATGGACATCGAA
Source organism: Eurytides lysithous rurik (assembly GCA_018247575.1). Classification (NCBI taxonomy): domain Eukaryota; kingdom Metazoa; phylum Arthropoda; class Insecta; order Lepidoptera; family Papilionidae; genus Eurytides; species Eurytides lysithous. Next base: position 8,503 of record DWHO01002493.1, read on the forward strand.
AAATATTAAAGGCATCAGCGACTGTAGTTTATTGACCCCCCCCTGACGTAAAGCTCCCCCGTCTCCCTGCTAACTGCTTAGACGACTAATCAGGGGCCTCAGGTAATTCTACCGCGGGAGCCAGGGCGGCGATGATTGGTTATCGATTTCCGAGAACCGCCGGCATCCGCATCCGCAGTAATGATAGTTCCGGCATTGACGATCGACTTGTAAGCACCGATCCCCTAGTGATCAGATCACCTTTACTGACTTCCAGTGATGTGTTTGAATACTAATTGACTTGTGAAAACTGCACGTCGCCTTAGAGGGCTGGCTTAACGGAATGCAATCGGCAAATAAACCGTCAGTGACGTCTCGATCGTGGCGCGAATGTAATATTGCCAGATATTTCCCGCTGCTTGATGAGCATGCAGAATTCAGCTCTTCATCCCTGTAACTATACTTATCTAATCTTTGGTCACGCTAATTCATCTGCCCGTGGGTCTATGAATGAAGGATAAACATACAAATCAAATAACACGTTTGAATCAAAGAAGGGCAAAGGAAGAGAAACACTTTCTTATATGTGTATAATATTAGTTCAGATGTTTAAGTCACATTGAGAAATAATAGTAAACCACTAAATATTTAAACTACCTAAAAATATTAACAGTGAACCTTAAAGTTCAATTAGTTCATAATATGTAATAACTTATAATATATTTTATACATTTATATTATAGTATTATTATTATTTTATTTATAAGTATAATAGTCATATGCAGAAAGAATTTTGCACAGACGAATGTAAATAGATATAAAAAAATAATTTTGGTAGCTACATACTGCATACATATTTCTATACACAGTAATTTACGCTGACAACATTCTCCTCCAAACCAGTACACAATAGTGGATACACATAACTGCTAGTCGAATAATAACTGGCAATGTATTTAGTACCATCCCAGACGCACTCTGCAAGTATCCCCTATATAATGCTATAAAGAGTGTAAAACGTTGCGAATTGATATTGAAATTACACGTAATAAAGTCTTAAAGATTTTTGAAAGTTACATCTTAAATTGTGTAGTATTTGCATAAACCAATCATGTTTATGTAGATAAAGAGAGACAAATGGTGTCGCAAAAGCAATAAAAACTTTTCTAAAACACAATCTTCGACCGTAAAGCGTTTAAGCGAGCAAATAATCTGTTATCGAATTATAGACTGTGAATGTGTACACGTTGCGCTGGGTATTTATTTATTATTTGCATAAGCTATGCGTTGAAGGTTATTTGGCGCGAACCGTCGTCATCCATTAATTAAGACCTTGTTGTACTAGTACCAAGGCTGCCTTTAATTAACATTTAATTTTGTCCTATCTGTGGCAAAATGAGCTACTTTTTGTTACATGAATAATATCACTTAAAAGTATTTTTCCACGTATCCGTTGGTCTGTTTGAATACTAATAACAAAAGAGTTGGAAGCTGCTGAATGGGCCAGCTCAAACCAGATAAGTACCATGCATGACCTTAAAGAAAATCGGCGTAAAGTGTTTTTGCTTCCGATTTTGTCCTTTCCCCGCCCCATCAAATTCCCATCCCAACGGATGGCAACGCATTTGGAAATTCGATATTGCAAATGGGCAGTATTGGTCGCTCATTATTCTATTCCATAAAAAAAGAATTCCCTGGAGGATTGGGGATTGATATCTGATTAATTTTTGGAACATGGTTATAATGTACACATATGGACTCAGAATAATTAACAACCTGTGGTTGATACAAAATTTTATCCTTGGTCTAAGTCCAGATCAAAACCTCGTCGTATGTTTTTTATTTGTTATTTTTTTACTAGGAAATTTTAATGATAAGGGACAGGGTGGATTTTTACAATCCAACGTCAACATTTTCGATGTGCCTTTGACAGGGACGAAAGCGAAACAAAAACTTTATCATAATATACAATGAAGCGAAGCATCAGGTTCTTACAATGTCTGGTATGGTATTCATATTTGCTATAACTCTAAATATTTTCTAGATAATTCTAAAGAACAATGACTTATCTGGGTTATAGCAAACTACATAGCAGTACGCTTCAGTCGGTGGACAATCACTTTTAAGTGCATGCAATAATGTGGCCCAAGTTGTCTTACCCTTTGTTATAGAAAGTCTAAACTAGACATTCAAAGCTGAGAAAGAATTATCTTCACTGTATTTGTGAGCTCGTCAATTGTAAGATTTGTAAAAATCTAATTATGTACTTAACACTAAGATCAATGTTAATAAGTTTGGCGCAGTTACTAAGTTATTAGCTCCGGCGTCGCGGGTCGAAGGTTCGATTCCTACTTGGGGCAAAAAAAAATTGTATGAACTACAGATGATTGTCTCGGATTCGGGCGTTTGCCCGCGTGAATTTTATACTATTTTCAAATTTAGGCAGCATTTTCAAAATAAAGAAAGAAAAAAAAACAACTTTCAATTAATTACCGAACGATGCCGAAATATGAGAGATGAGTCATAAATTAGTCTGAAACTAGTTAACTTTGTCTATTGTTGAGCATATGGCGATGCTTGTCCGAGCCCACGGCTTCAGATGAGACCTTTTTTTAGAAAAACTCTCCTACAAACACTATTATATACCATCTTGTGAGTGACAGAATAGAGTTCCAGTTACTCAAAGATTAAAAAGAGGCCAATTCTACGAGTTTTGTTCGTAGACGACAGTTTTAGACCTGTCGCGTACCGACAGGTCTAAAACTGTTATATTCAGTCGATGTAGTCTGCTACTTATTTATAAAAAAACATCCTCTCGACTGGCGGCCAATACACAAACTCAATAGATCAAACATTTTTGCTAGATATAGCATAGTGCATACGTGCTTGAAGGATGATTATATAAAGGCAAGCATCGAATGGGCATCTAAATGATGCATGCTCATTTCAGGTCCATCCGATGCACGGACTGTCTCACTTTTAAGGCGATTGTGTAATCAGCGTAAGGGCATTGCAAGCAGAATATCAACCCAAGACTTCAGATTATAAAGCGGAAACCTATATCATTAACGAAAAAAAAAATTACGCAGTATCACCACGTTCATTGCAATATTTTTAATGCTTTTTGCTCTCTTTATCGGAGAACATTCTGCTTCTATCATCCAAATAATTGTGTTAAGCTCTAACGATTATAAGCCTCACGAAAAAGCCAACGTACCCCCGGGTATAGTATGGTATATCTCTTCAGTACCTCCCCATTCAGGTCACAAATAGCGCATCGTTTCTGCAGTAGTCACTTTGTAAATTCAGTGTTCCCTTGACGGTTACCGGGCTGAAGCGACAAGCAACTGTTTCGAATAGCTGCAAGAAAATTTCATTCCACCTGATTCCAAGGTTTAGTGCTATATTTACTATGACCTCCGAGTTTAATATAATAAAGCCTATAAAATACGGGACTACAAACCACTTTATCATATTGATATACATGCATGATAATTCATGAATATAAAACTTAGACTCTCACTTATTGATGCCTACGTCTGCGTAGCAACGTAGAGCACAGTGACCGAGGACGGCCAATGAAGCCTATATTCATACTGGCACAGAAATAGCCAGCCTATAGTCGCTCGGGCATAGTGCTGATAGGGCGTGAAAAGAGTGCATTCGCTCGTGTGACCAGCTTGACCGCATGATCAGCAACAAAGCGGATGCGTTAAGACCCGTTACAGAGGTAGAGTGTTCTACACGGCTGAATGAACCCAACCCTACACTGACATTATTCTTGGATATTTTCTAATGTCACGCTCCTCGTCTCCATATACCTATTATTACCTGTTTAACTAAATGCATGATGTAAGTATCTAAATGATAATTATCGTATTTTTTACGGTTTTGAAATAATTGGAACCAAAAGTTTTATATTACATTTATAGAGCGTCTGTGATACAGGGATTTTATAACATTTTTTTTTGATACAAGACCAACTTATTTTTTCGAATGGCAAGTGACCATGTATTTAAAGACACATCATACATTATCAATCACATTATCAATCATATACCTGTGCCATTTGTAGTTATTGTAAATATGAAATTGAGGACACAAAGTACACAAAAACTCGAAACTAGCACTTGTGCATTATACACACTCGTGTCTCACGTAGGGTGACTGTAGGTGACAAAATGTAATCGAGGTTAAGACTTTTGTAACTTTTGCTAGTGTCAAAAGAGACTGAAACAATGTTAAAATACACTAAATTTACAATCAATGCTTTTATTTTAAATGACTTTGCCGTCAGATTCAAATCTCAATCGATGTATAACCTACTAACAAAAGTAAATTAAGCTTCAGGATAAGCCGTTACGTATTTATTTTGTATTTTTGTTGATTTGTATAGTACGACATCATAGTAGAGTTAAAATAATTAACTTTCGCCATTCGCTTCAAAACAAAAGTAATGCAATAAATTATGCTTGTAATTTACTGTCAAAATAACTAAGTGCCGTTTTATAAACTTTAACTCATGCAAAAAAATTGTATTTAAAGTACCTAAGAAATAGTATTTTTGGTATGGCCCCGAAAATCTTTAACAAATTACCCAATGACATAAAAGAAATATCTAATATCGAACTTTTTAAAAGAAGACTCAAGGTCGTTTTAACTAGGAAAGCATACTACGGAATTAACGAATATTTTAGTGATAATTTTAATGATTTATATATTTGTGTTTTATTAATTCAATTTGGTAATTTGTACGCCATACAGGCAAAACTTAAAGAACTT
>DWHO01002494.1:0-13261 GCA_018247575.1 Eurytides lysithous rurik
ATTGACTCGTATGTGGGATGGATATTATTGTATTAAGGTAATACTGTAACGACATTTTAAAAGAGCAACTGTTGAGTCTCTCGCCGGCTCTTCTCAGCAGAACTGCGTTCCGAGCTGGTGGTAGCTTCCTCTCGAACCGAGATGTAAAAATGACGATTCATAAGTTCTTGTAAAGGCCTATTTGAATAAAATATTTTGATTTGATTTGATTTGACTCTATGCGTATATAACATAATGAATATGAACTATATGCACATATGGAAAATATAAAAAAAAGATTGCTTATTATCTCAGCTGATTTACATTGAATCTTTTAAGATACCTACAAACTTAATTTTGAGTGTGTTCTAATTAAAATATTCATAACAGCACTATCAGCGTCTATTGGGTGGCGTAAGAGGTGCGTTGAATTGCAAATTCCGTAGTTATCCGTGAAATTAGTCCGCCATAAACGTTCGGAGCGGCCATCTGAATATACTAGGTTTTATCTTGGGCACCGTAAACCAATGCATGATAAAAATCGACCGCGTGAAGCGGCAAAGCAATGGCTGGAAAAAGATAATCGGGCGACGAAGCTTTGGAGTTTTTTTTCGCCCTATTGTTCGTTGTGTTCGTGGTGAGACGTTGAAACAGTCAGGGTCGCTGACAAAATCATTTGGATTTTAAATATACGAACTAAAATATGTCCATTCAAAACCATTTTTTTTGAATAAGACGAATTTATTATCAGTTTGTGTAAAATGTAACTATGTATATTACAAGCAAAAAAAAAATAGTTACTAAAAGGTTTTTTTCCTGTTCTTTTCTTTTAATAAATATCGATGTTTATTTTGATTTATTGTTGTTGTTTCTCAAAAAATACAATAAACCTTTATTGTATTTTTTGAGATTCTACAGTCGATTTTATAAACTGTGTGAAGTTTAAAATTATGTTTTTGGTTAATTCAATTTAATAATAATAATATCATGGGACCTGTCACATATTGCCATCTGATCCCAAACTAGGCAGAGTCCTGTACTATGGTAATCAGACAACTGATATACATACTTATATATTTTTTAAATATATACTTATATAGATAATTAACGCCCAGACACAGAGCAAATACCTATGCTCATCGCACAAATATTTGTCCTGGGTGGGAATCGAACCCACGACCTTTGGTTTTGCAGTCAGGAGCACCAACCACTACAAAAACGGGCAAGTCAAAATTGATCGTAACAAATATAAATTTCGCTTTATGTTTGTCATAGTCACACAATGTTTTGTATGGTCATGTAAGTTATTTCTAAGCACAATATTTAAGATGTAATGTATTGTTACTCTAATTTTTTTTGCACTTTTGTTTCTTTTCAAAACAATCAAATAACCATTATTTATGTATATACATTGCCTTTTATATGTATGTACACATTTATTAATTTTTTATCAATAATGAATATACAATCTGTACTACTGTTATAGACTTTTTCAAAAATATTTTATGTGCTTTGATTTTCTCTTATATCTCGTTAATTTTTGTTCATGTTCATTTTGTAAATCCCAATTATAACGTATGCTACTTTTGAATTACTTTTAATGTCTCTTTATGTCTTAGTGGCAAACGTTGTAGGTGGTAAACTAATAATATTATTAAAATGTAAGAAAACCTTAAGTCTCTAAGTTTATGATTGTTGTCTGTCCTGAAAAATAAATAAATAAACAAATAGATTATCATATCAATAAAAATAATGGATACACTATCTGCCAACCCTATACCCTCACGTAACAACATAACAATACTTCTTAATAAAATCTACAGACCGACTTATCGTTACATAATAATTGTTAATGACCTCATAGATAGGCCATCTCGACTTTGTACTCGGCTGAATACGCTATGAGGTAGATCATATCTAATTGTAATCGATCAGCTTTGTATTTAAAAGGTACGTGAGGTGAGTTGATTTTGTTTTCATTTCTCAGCTACACATGTTACATGAAACTGTTCAGACTTTATTGTTAAGCAAAACTGTTTAACAGATGTATCTCCGTGTTTTTTTTTAAACAAAAACCTTGCCCCTATATTAAGATAGAAATATCTTGTGTCATAAGGGCGTTTGTATACAATTTAGACGGACAAACGCCTAGATCCGAGACAAATATTTGCATATTATATATTGCAAGTTCTGTTGCAAATGCCCATGCGTGGTGGTATTACCATTAGGTGAGCCGCTTGCTCGTTTATCAGCCTAAAAACCTAAAAACTAAAATATTTCATCCAATTTTACACTTTTAAGATTGTATGCAAGTACAGCGTATAAAATAATACATATAGTATAAAATAATTTCATTTCGATCATTGCAATATAATAATTAATAAATAAAATATGTTAGTTTAATTTTTTTATTATTTGGGTAAAGGTCCATAGATCCAATGCATAGATTTATGTTCTGTATGCAATTTTTTGTAAACTACTCCATGGAAACTTTTCCCTCAGACCATTAGCGGACATAAATAACATATGAACCTAAAATAGAAAACAACATCAAGATGAATCCTGGCGTCAGAGGTATCTTCCGCCCTATTACAATTCGTATTCAGTTTTCGAAGCGCATCAATTCTCGTTTGTGCGCCTAACAGCGTCGCCCGACTAGATTTCTTTATAGAACAGGAGAATCTCGTTTGAGCGCCCGATCAATTTGTAATCTCCGACATTCTTACAGTAACAACGTACCTCGTTCAATCGTATGTGTAACTGGCACCAGTGTATACGATATTGGCTCGTATAACTATGTGATACAACCTAAAATGGCGCGAACATATTGAACAGATGGTCACCGTTTATTTCTACCACACACGGCTAGCAGCGTGTGACCTTCTGTGCGTGATACTAGTACAGGTGCATTTGCTAATTGATCAAGAAACTTCGCTCGGGTCCCGATTGAAACATTATGTACTTGGCTTCGACACACTTGACTTGGCTTTGATACCTTTTATCGTCTCCAAAGACATTAAATCGTCGTCTATATAAATTAAATAGAAACGTTAAGAACAACGCCCGACCCGTCGCTCGCGGAGGAGTAACGTCTTTATGAAAGTGACAAGTATGTTATGCGCGAGCTTTATTGCAGGGAACGGTTGGCTGAAGTGAGATAAATGAGTTTATCGCACAATTTATGCGGAAACAAGTTCTATTGCTAATATTTTTAGTCATAATGTTTTTATATGTCCTCATTTTTTTTATCGTAGAAAAGTTTAGTAATAAAAGGATTAGTTATAATAGTTTTCAAGGAATAATTGAATGCTTTAATTTGTTTTTTGTGCAGGTAAATAAGACAAGTCGGTTTCGAAAAAAACAATGTGCGTAACGTGCAATAAGTGCGTACAATAAAATAATATGTTGACATTACTTCGGTACATCCCGATGTCATTCGAAGAGCTTCAGGTTTATAAAAACAAGCAGGTTTGCAAATATTATTATAAATATAATAATATTTATACTCGATAACAAGATACGAGTTACACATATAGATTCTGGTTTTACGCTTAAAGTGAAATACGAGTGGCCGACTAATAATTCGTCGTTCTTAATCACCAAGTGTGTTTTTTTATCTCAGTGTTTATTTGAAATGGTCGTTTAAGAAAATACCTTGCGAATGAAACTGATTGTAATTTTATTTTCACCAATTATATTATTATATTATATTAACATATGTATCATATCATATGATATTTACCAAATGGTATAAATATTTCTCCTTCGATAAAGCAATCTGGCGTTGAAACCTTTGAATGAACAGGATATGAATGAATGAAGACGTCGATTGTGGATTCATACAATCAAAAGATTTATTTAATATTGACGTGATCTTTCTATCTCTAAAGTTAAGACAACGGGCGGCAGCAAATTTTGCACCTGGCTCCTAACCTTTGTCAGGCAAGTTTGAATTGAAAATAACAAAAATAGCTTTAACCAATTGTTCATGGTTTATAGCAACAATATAGCCAAAGGTCAATATTTAGTTTGCGTACTCAATTCACCCCAAATATTCAATAGCGCAACGATTGGCCCCTTTATCACCCGAAGCGAAGAATTTCGCCACGGGTTTGCCAATAGCCCACGCACTTCTACAGTCAATATTAGCCCGTTTGGTTATCCGTTCACGATATTCTGATATGCTTACGAAACGCTGTTATTGTGTTAATAATCCGCTGTAATAATGTACAATGCTCTACTACTTTACAGCAAAATTTCATAGAAAAGAACAAATAAGAAGTACTTGATTGGCCAGATATACAAAAATGCTAGAATAGTAGATATGTAAATCCATAACAAATGGTAGAACAATGGTACAACGCCAGAGCAAATGACGACAAATCAAATTACAAAAAAGAAAAAAGAAACACTGACCGATTACGTGTAGTTTTTGCTAATATTCTGTCCAGAACACTGCATAAAGTTTTGTTGGGATGCTGATTTTTGGAAAGGATTGGCATATAGCATGAGGATGTGCACGAATTTTGGGCATTGTCGACTACAGGCTGTTTAGCTCCACTATAAGGACTGCGATTGCAACGGCCGTGACCTGAGTTTAGTTTATATATTTTTCTTTTATGAAGTAGGCTGGCAAACGAGCAAGTGGTTCACCTGGTGGTAACCGAATTTGTATATGCGTTGCCAGCCTTTAAGGGGAGGGATGATGATAGAGGAGGGAGGAGAGGAGAATCGGGGTGGTGGGGACGGAGAGGGGATAGAAGCGGGATGAAGGGGATAAGCCACCGGCCACTTCATTCACCGGACGAAACGTGGAAGCAAAAAATACTTTCACTTCACGCCGATTTTCTGTGAGGTCGTGGTACTAATCTGGTTCGAGCCGGCCCATTCAGCAGCGGGTACAGCTGCGTGGCTCTACCACAACTAGGTCTATTCAAAATGTGGTGGATGAAAGAAGAACAAAGATATAACCACAACTCAGTAAAAATAATAATAAGTAATGGTAATACAGATTATCAATTCGTGTCGAAAGGTACGAGTGTACTGACACCCTACGTTTACTTGTTAACGCATAACGGTATCAGTAACGGTTTAGGCTTACTAATTCTATTGCAGTTCGATGTGGAATGTAGTCCTGCTTTGCGTAGGCGGCTAATTGTTAACGATAATGTATTGAATCTGGGATAGCTGTCAAAGACTCCCGTAGTTAGCCTCTTTCGTTTGTTGTCTATATAGAAGTAGAGGGTTGGCTATCAGGATGTTGGCGGTTTCAATATTCGATTAAAAATAACTACAAAAAATAAAAAAAATAATTGTATTTTTAAAAATAAAAAACAGGAATTTTTAAGACTTAAAATTAATTTTGTCCAAATGACTTCCTTCGGCTGCTTGGCATTCTTGGAACCGAAGTTCTAGATTTTGGAAAACCCGCTGAAACTTTGATCTCGGTATTTTGTTACATTCCTGAATAATATTCCTCTTCAGCTGCTCTAAATTGGTCTGATTATTCTTGTAGACCACCGACTTGAGGTAGCCCCAAAGAAAATAATTGCATGGAGAGAGATCGGGGTTATGTGGTGGCCATTCAATATCCCCCTTTTCGAAATCAGTTTTCCAGGAAAAATATTTTTCAGCAAAAGTCTGTTATCATATTGCAATAATTGTTAGCTCTAACCGTCATCGCTTCGTCCTCAAAAAGTATGGCCAAATAATACCGGTTGATAAGGTGGAGTCGCGGGGAAAGATGAGTGTCGCTATTGTATAGGCCGCCCTCCCTATGCTCCGCGACTAATCGCACCGCTGATGCGGCGTGGTGGGGCCGCTGGGGGAGAGGATTGTCGGTATTACGATGCGTCGTTCTTTCTACCCTCCGCGGCCGAATTATGGTGAGCGGCGGAACCCAAGACCAGATCCGCCGCTGGTAGCTGGGAGGCCTGTCGCTTTTGGGCACAGGCTCAGAAGTAGTAGGCCAGTTCGTAGCTCCCATGGCCTCCAGCCAGCGGAATCGGGCGGGTCCGTTGGCCTTCGCAAAAGAAGCCGAGTAGGGAGAAGTGCTTGATGTTCTAGCACGCGTTGCCTGAAGAGGGAGCGGGTTGCCGAGGGGCACCCAGACAGGGGCTGCGGAGACTGCCAGCGCTGGCAGGGTCGCGGAAGTTTGTGAAAGCGTTCCCGTGACTGCCTATATGCGCCTATGTGGGACATCTTGGGGGTTTTAGTCGGTGCGAGTCTGAAATAACCCGTCCATGCCCCCGCAAGGCTGGGTATGCATAAGCATTTTCCCACGTTAAACAAAAAATACGACATAATGGGCTGATCATTCGATTGCCTTATAAGTGAGACGATCCATACGTCGAATAGGCATTTAAAAATCCTATTCGACGAAAAATTCTTATCTACGCAATCTGGCGATAGCTTGGCAATCTAGCGTGTAGAAACCGTTAAGAGGTCGGTTTAATGTCACCGCCTCTGCACCTGATCTCTGTGTCCACGCAAACGTTTTTTCACTATAATATATCCTGCGTAGTTAGTTGATCTATCGTAGGTCGGCCGCCGTGGCCCGAATCGGTCACGGAGATATTATTATTATGTATGAGCAACAGCCCCATAGTATATGTCCCATTGCTGGGCACAGGCCTCCTCTATACAGAAGCTGTCACACGATTTCAGTGTATTAGCGGACTTCACACATTTAAGAAATGTTGGTTTTAAATATTTGCTTTCTCAGGCTTTTTTCCAACCTTCCTACCATTATACTCTCCAACGGAAACTTTGGAATTCATCAAATGTTATTGAATATTAGCTTTCCTGCTACTTATAGTGATAACAGATCTGCCCACTTTCACTCGGAGAAGGTTAAAAATAACACATCAGTTAGTGAATGCAGCTGGCATTCTTGGCACGCTGCCACCAGGAAGAGGTTCAGTGGACCATTTTGTCAATGGGCTATTTTTTTCTTAAATAAATACTCTCCATATACACACATTTAGTTAGGAGAGAAATTGGAATTGTAATGCGCACCTCTATTCCTTTCCTTCAGCAACCTTCTTCCTACCGTCTTTTACATAAATCTATAATTAGGTCAGTTAGAGTACGCTACACTTGTCTGGAATCGGTTTTACTTTAATAGCAAACATCAATTGTCACAATGTAGGTTTCTACGTTTCATGAACTATAGTTGTTCTCGTTCTAAGTCCCCTTATGTTGATTTACTCAGAAAATACGCTTTGCCGACACTCGAAATGAGACGAATGCTTTTGGACGTTACAATATTGTATAATATGGTACACAATAAATTTGATTGTAATGAACTAATTGAACAATTGCAAATATATCTACCCGTTCGGTCGCAATGTATTCGCAGCACTCGCAAACCTATTTTATTTGCTCATATATTTTGTAAAACGCATGCAGGTGAACGCGTTCTATTGTGGAGAACAAAGAGGTTGTATAATGATCGTTCCACTGATGTTCATCTATTCGTATCCTCACCTACATCATATAGAAAATTTATTATAAACATAATACATATAAAACAATAATACAAAATAAAAAAAGTGTCAGCTGCGGTAATGAGGTAATAAAAATGTTACAATCGATTATCGGACTAGCTCTTCCTCGGCTCACATTGAAGTTTGGAAACAATGTGGTTATTGCTCTTTCCTTGGCTTTTGTACAAGAGAATAAGCTTTTAAGCAATCTTTTGTAAACAATAAAAGAATATGCAGGTGTGCAGATTACCTTTATCGTCAATATTTTGCAAAATATTTACTAATAACAAAAGTTTTTTATTAGTGCTCGCAAACTTTTGACTGGCAGTGTATATATAAATAGCTTCATAGCCTTGCTTAAAAAAGTTCTCACAATCTATTATGATTAATCAATTTTTGTTAAAACTAGTTAAATATGTAAAAAAAAAGTTTAATTTCATTAAAGTTTTTAGCTACTTGGAATATTAGTTCCGCTTGGCATAACGGATGTGAAGGTAACAATTCTCATAAAATTAAAATGAACACAAAATAGTTTACTTTCTATTTAAAAAGCCGTATTATATTACGGCTGTTTGGTTTATGACTGTGATTTGTGAGCATAGGGTCGTTGACCACGTGAAACAAATGTACCTAGGCATTAATTAAAATAAAAGCTTTATTAGTAGTGTCTAATAAGGTTTTTTAATTTTCTGTTAATGAATAAACAAACTCATTGCTTTCTCACGGAGTCAGTGATGTCTCCCTACGTGGCGTTGGTGGAGAACTGCCTCGGAGGCAACTGATCTTACCATCTCCACCGGCATGGCTTCTCTACAGCTACATTAGCTTCACTGTTAGGAGCGACTGTCGAGCGGCTAAAATTTACGTATTTAATATTTGTATGCAAACAGAACATCACATTATATATTTCTAAAAATATTAGTTGGTATTTTAAAACATTTACCGTCCTTCATATTAAAATATTTACAAGTGATCGATTTATGCGGAAGTGGAAAGAAAATATATCATGGGACATCTCACACATTGCCATTTGATCCCAAACTAGGCAGAGCCTGTACTATGGTAATCAGACAACTGATACACATACTTACATATTTTTTAAATATATACTTATATAGATAATTAACATCCAGGTACAGAACAAATACCTATGCTCATCGCAGAAATATTTTGTCCTGAGTGGGAATCGAACCCACGACCTTCGGTTTTGCAGTCAGGAGCACTAACCAATACACCTGAACATTATTAGCTTTATCATTTTTTTTTCTCATCCAGAAACGCTTGCAACATTGTCCTTCTGACCAGAACTCAGTAAGGACGCTACTGATTGGCAATGCAGTGGTGCCACACCACAAGGGCTCGGCAAATAGAGTTTTCTTTAAACCCCTTTAAGGCCTCAAATATAGCGACCGTGGTAAGTGCCCAATAATAATACTTTCCACTCGTCTTGGTCTTGAATATATTTCTAATTCAATAATCTAAGAAGCGTTTTTATTAAAATAGAAATTACTTTCGTAAACTATAATTTGTTTAACTTTTAATGCGTCACAAATTTTATTCAATGACGGAATAATTTTTAGAAACTAGGAACATGTTTGTTTAGATTTTTAATGCAACTGCAACCTAATAGATGTTGCTCAGGAGCAGAGTTCAATTGTAAAACGTTTATTATCTAGATGTTGGTGTCCATCTACAACAAGCACTTTTCGTACATCATTTAAATGATTTCAAATCAGATAGTCATGAATCCGATCTTGTTTTAGAAAAACATTACAAACGTTAACTACACATATAAATTGATTTAATATAAATTTATATAGTTCTGTGAAGTCCTTGTTTTAAATTATAAACTGACTAGTCAGTATAATTTATAAAACGTATTAAAATAAAACAACTATCATAGCTTTATGTTTTTAATTATTATATTTATAAAACAATAAACGTAATCGTACTCTGATAATACCATTTCATGTTACTAACTACAATAATTACTAAAACGGGATGGACATTTAGACACGGAATGTTATTTTCACGAGTCTTCGATGGTGCTACATAAGTACGTGAACGTGTGGGTGCAAAGAGGAGGAAAGATTGTAAGATAGAAAAACTAATTGCCTTAGATGCGGATTTAGGGTCACTAAATCATACTTGGGACCCTCAAATCATAAAATTCTATAAAAATACTTTTACTTACTGCATATTTCTTTCCAAACTTTTTACTCTTTTAATTCGTTTCCTAAAAAGATATAAGATTCTAAATACAAGCATTTTTCATTAATTTTCCGATTAAAATATTTATTTTTACGTGATAATTAATAACATATGTTATTTGTGCTTATGTGCCTGCCTTATTACTCGTTTGATTTTTACATTAATCATTAAATTTTATTCTTCTGGACTTTCTAATAAATATATTTTGCAGCATTTCTATATGTTTGTCGTCTTATGTTCGAGCAAAGAGAGATTATATCTGTAACCGTGTTTTTACTCAAAGCGGCACTCTTTAATATGGTCAGACACTATTTCTGCCGTCTCGTCGCTGATCCTGCCGCCATCTCTTAGCACGTTTACCAAATCGGTCATAGTGTAAATCGATTTCAACACGACGCCGTTAGAGGCGAGCACACTAGCGCCACCTTGTTCCCGATCGAGAACTACGACCGCGTGCGACACCCGCAAGCCCTCTTCACGCAGTGACGCAACAGTTTCGAGCAAGCTACCGCCAGATGTCACTACGTCCTCGACCACCAGACACGTCTGGCCATCTTTGTAAACGCCTTCTAGAATCTTTTTGGTCGCGTACAATTTGGTCTCCTTCCTCTTCATGATCATCGGCGTGTTGGAGTTCACGGACATCACTGCGGCGAAGGGCAGCGCAGCGTACGGCACGCCGCAGAGCAGCTCGTGGGGGATCGTCGACGCCAGCCGCCACAGCTCTTCGGATATCGCCATCTGTAAAGATCATCGGTGACTTGTTTGTTTAATTTTGCCGTTTCTTAAATATGAAAATAAAATTATTTATGTTGTAAATTAACGTTTTTTTATGTTGCCACTATTTAGACCTTCACCCAAAATAACTGTGCCACGTGAAATTAAAAAAAAATTGTTTCTCTGACCATCCTGGTCAAATTAAGTTACACTTTTTTGTTATAAAATAAATATTTGTTTTCATTTTTAATTAGATAGAAATTATATATATCTTTCTAAATTGGCAGTAACGTAACATGACAAGATATATTTTATGTTATTTTATCTCCGCAACAACCATTTCTTACAATACATTGTAATATATAATAATATATTATTATAACACTAATCATAACCTAAAAATCTGTAAAAACCTATTCCACGAGGCATGGAAACAAGAATGCTGGGTGGTTTCCCTGTTGAATGGTAATACTTAACTTTTTACAATAACATTTTTGGGAGGAATCTTTAAAAAATTTTGAGGTGCGAACAGCCCTAACCTAAGCAAGCGTATCCAATACATAATTCGCACTGTAAACTTAAAAATTAACTTCTAGCTCAATAATTGGAATCATTCACAATCAATCGTGGGCTTGCCGCCAAATGGTGATGTCCGTTTTCAACGAACTGTGAACCGGCGTGAATATTGCGTTCAAACATCGCGTTCAAGAAACATGCAGGTAACTTAAGAGAAATTTATAAAGAGCGATGCGCTTGTGTTCCGGATATTGTATTGGCAACATCAGTGTGCAGTGCAGAAAGTGTCGCCGCAGCTATCAGCGCCACCACCGTGGCAAACTACCAATTACTGAATACCCAGGATTCGGCGTTCCTCCATATGGAATATATGGTATGTCCCATATGGAGGAACACCGCCAACCGCAATCCACAACACGTGAGGACAGCAACGTCATACTCGGTGGTGATCCATGTACCACGCGATTTGTAAGAGTAACAAAAACCAACAAATGCGTCGAAGAAGTATGAAATGTGAACTGGTGATGTAACGCAATGAATCAGATAACTCTTTGATTCAAATAAAATAAGAAATTACACACAATTTTAGTGCAAAGTGATGTTTTTTAATACTATTTGTTTTGTTACTAATTGAACGTACTTGGAATAAACATAATAGTAATCCGTTTAAACTACGACTGTGTATATATATTAATTTAATCACATATTTTTAACAATTTATTTGCTAATTAATAAAATAACTTTCTTTGTATTTTTTCGTATACATAGCATGACAAAAACTCTATGTCATCAAATTCGGATTAACTGATTTATCATTAAATGTGATTCCCATTAAAGTAATCCATAAGTTCTTCACTATCACAATCCTATCCTACCCTACCCTACCGTACCGTTACTACAATTTTATCGTGTTTTAATTGTCAGTGTATTTGTTTTTTAGTTATTACGTTTGACGGTAGTCTGGCTTAAAGATGACATCAAGACATTAGTCGCCCCATGATTATGAACGCTAGAAAATGTATACTATTATAGTGTAAATATAAGAGTGTCTCTTGATTAAATCTCTATGTATTGCATCTCGACTACTCATACTAGCTTAAAACTAAATTAAAGTTTATCGGTGAAACTAGTAGCAGTGTCTAACATCAGCATTGCCATAAACGAAAATCAAGAAGAGATTCGTCAAGTTCGTCGACCAGTACATCTTCCAGTTCAAGTAAGTCATCGGCAATGACAGAAGAAGAGAAGAAAGCGTTATCGTAGAAGATCACCAACCGTGAGTCAAAATGTTGTTTTATCATTGATATTGCCCTTATTTTCTGAATTTGTCCTGCCCATAGATAATGTAGATATGTAGATAAATGTTGAAGAAACCAATGCTCCCGCGTTCGGTTAGTCGAATAGCATCATTTAATACTAAGTGCTCCAAAAATTACGCAGTGTCGCCAATACTTGGTTAGAATCTTTAAAAAAAAAGTGAGACTAGTTGGACTACGTGAAAGTGGTAGGAGTGAATACTTTATCTGATACTTTTTAACAACTTTGCAACATGTAGACAATATCGCGTAATATAGAGTACAGCTGCAAGATAATAGAGTCAAAGCTAGTAACACATCACAGTCCTTGTATAAGTTTTGTTTTCCAACAAAAGTCCAAAATAGACAGATTGCAATTAGATTTTTGAAAACAAGATATTGTATCTATAATTGTAGGCTCAAAAGCCAATTCACAGATAAGTGTTGCTGCTGAATCACGTAATTATCGGTATTGGGATGGCTTGGCCTCCTTTTTACCCGGAAAATCATACATACCCACTAAAAAATTTTAAATATCCATCCTTCATTCTTTGAGAATTACATTCAGTAAATCCGATTTGAAAATAGAACCTTATTAATAAGTAACAACCGTATTTAAAGAGGCTACCGATGCAATGAAGTAGGACATAGAATCAGTGCTCAGTTCTATATTATAAATTGTTCGTTAAAAAGACAAAAAAAATACTTAAATAATTTTCTCAATAATCATATGGTCATAAGGTGATAAGCTAACTTTTCAGTCGGTTGAGTTACTTAATGTGTTTGCTGTAAGTGCATTTAAAAATACTTCTCCACGCCATGAGGAACTTTTAAGAACTACTTTGTCGAAATATCCCCTGCGCTTTTTTTCGGATTTGCCTAGAAAGAACAACTTGCGTACAAATAACATTTAACAAACCAATTTACCGGCGTCCGTAGAAAATGTCAGCGTCAGAAAGAGCAATCCCTCGCGTGTACATTACAGGTATGAAAATTTTAAATTGGATTAGATTTAAAAAGTGGATAACGCCAATAGGCACCAATAATTAAGATGCC
>DWHO01002495.1:0-13251 GCA_018247575.1 Eurytides lysithous rurik
TAGAATTAAAGTGATTGATTAAAATGATTCGTATTTTTTTGTACATATTAAATTTTGACTATATTTAATCTTAAACCTCAATATACGCGAATTTCAGTTAACGCGATTTTTTCCGGAACGTATCCCTCGCGTAAAGCGGGGCATTGCTGTACTCAATAAAAAATGTACCAGTCCAAGTGGACTGCAAATGGTGAAGTACCACTTATCCAATTTATAATAAAGAAGAAGGAAGGGAAAGTATGTATTTAAAAAGAGCTACTTAAGTTATCTGGATTTATGTATCAGCAAAAACTTAGCTCATTAAGATGATTAGTAAAAAGATTCCGAAATATTTTATTACCCCTTTAGCAGACTCCACCACCCTGTTAGCCATTGTGGGGGAGACTCTTAGCGCGTAAACGACCCCGCGTATCCTCTTTATCAGACCCCATTTGGTCCATTGCAAGGGCCTAAGATGGCGACGTACAGGACAACGGAAAACCACTTCACCGCCGCCCAAAGGTGGTGCACCTATACAAGACAACAAATAAAATGATGTCACTTAGAACACAAATGAAGTCAATTAGTGCAAACAGACAGATGCATATATCGCATTTGTTATGGAGACCCTCAGCCTGTGAGATCCACATATGTAGAAATGTCTTAAATATTATCCTTACTTTTTATAGACTTGTTGAGTTTATAAAATTTTTATTACATTGGTTAATTACATTGCTATTTCATACATTTATCAATACATATACACTACAATCTAGTTCATCATTGCTTGCTATAAAGATTTGATAGGAGTTAATTCTGGTAAGTTTGTGAGTGAAGCTTAATTGTTGAGTATTGAGTACTTTTATTGACAGTAAAGTATAAGTACCACTTTACTTCCAAACAACTCACCTCTTCTAACAACCTTAAGTTCTAAGCCATCATCCACTAATATAAACTTTAGTAGAACTGGAAGGGCGGCAGACTTCACTTTGTCTACTGACACATCTAGGTCATGATGTGTCACACCTTGAAGCACAGCATTCAGTGGCTCTTTGCAAAATGGACCTACAGCTAACAGAACCTCTAAGTAATAACCTGCAAATAAAATATTATATTATTGTACTAGAATCATATTATTATAGTTAGTGAGGTCAAGGAAAATTCTTTTCTGTCAGTGGAGCCAAGGTTTAAACAAAAACATGTGTTTGGTAAAAACAGAAGAATATGATGACAAAAATGGGTAAATTTCAACCAAAATTATAAATGGGATAAGGGCAGGAGAAAGAAGAAGGAAGACTAAAAATTAAAAAGTTATAAGTCATATTCTATTTCGTGGTTATCTGTACACACTTTTAGGAATAATGCTTGCACATTACTTATTGTTTGGTGGTAGAATGACTGATAATGTTGCGATACTGCTCCAGATGAATTTTACAAATGAATCCCACCACTATGAATAGTAGTTTTGGATATTTCAATTTTATAAATAAAACAACAACAATAAGGTATTAAAAATAATATTATATGAATAGCTGAAACCCATTTACCTATTCCTCTTTGAGTGCAACAATTGTGAGTTACTTGGCCACCAACTAAGATGCCTGGCTGGAAGTACATGGAAGTACCGGTCTCACTAAGTTCAACCCTTGTGCCATTTGTAATTTTGTCTAATAGTCGTATTAAGTTTACTTCATACTCCCGAAGACCTGGATCATCATGATTGCTTCGAATGTCTTCTATTTTAATTGCACGTCCACTAAGAACAGACAAGAGTACCCTCTGACGAAATAAATTACTTCCTTTATATATAAGAACATCGTTTTCTATTATTGCTGGCATTTATAATGACTGAAATTTTCAAAATAATACAAACTCACGTGTGAACAATACTGACAAAAAGTGTCAGTGTCACTTATTGACATTTGACATTATATCTTATCCGTTTACTGTCAACAGAGTTCATTTCTTATTTCAAACATTCACGTTTTTAAGCAGTTTACTCTTTTATCAAATATTAAGTATATTTAATGAATTTCATGTGCCATGTATATATGAGCAGCGCAAGCAATTTGTTAAAAATAAAGACCTTTGAAAAAATGTCCTATTTTATTTAATTTTAAAACTAATACAAATGACATAAATGATTAAAGGAATGTTATTGAATTATGTTAAATTTATTATAACCTTTTTTAACCGATATTTAATATGTATGGATGCCCTAATACCATTTTTAGTTTACAACATACTTAATATTGACATTTTTTTGTGGTAGTACGCTGTTAGTCCAGTGGCTTTTACAGCTTCATTGGAAGAGTTCGACAAGCAGACGGCTTTTGGACTCAGAAGAAGCAACGTAGATAATGTGCGACGACCCCTGTTGATTTAAGATAGACAAGACTAACTTGGGTAGCACGATGTAGTATGTGCAAATAATTTATAGAACGAGTTAATGCGTCATCCGGATCGCTTGATACCCAAGATTTTGACGCTCCCTCAAAATCTCGGGTGCATCCCGAGGATGTATTGAGTAAATTCCGTCAGCTTTTATCAACGATTTGAATAGCTTTCAATTAATACTGATAATTGTTATAATTCGTTTTTTTTTAAGAACACCGTGTCGAAGTGTACCCAATAAAGTATTATTTTTTTAATCAAATTTATTTATTCATTAAAATGTTTTTATAGCGCATTAAATAATCATATCCCAAAACATAGAAAGTCGATTTATTAACTTTTACAACCAAGTTTCAAATACAATCTATATACGTAAACAAAAAAGTACCTAGTGACAAGCAGCTTAACACAGTGCCCAAAACTGTCATAGTCGAGTCTGACATTCAGACTAAAGTTTACCATTTTGATTGCCTGTCAACACACAGTGGCATGGTTTTTGCTATGTTTAATTTATTGTAGAATTAAATCTAATCATGAAAGTCTCTATTGGTGACGTTGTTTTACCAGGTGACTATTGTGAGGAAATATGTGCAGTGGGTGAAAAATCCAGGGTGATAATCGGACCGGGGCTACAAAAGGAAATTGACCATGTTTACGTGACGAAAGCCGGCGTTTTAAAGAAAAAGAAACCAAACACTTTCTGGGTGGACAACTACCAGAAACGTTATATACCCGCGCGGGGAGAAAATGTTATCGGTATAGTCGTACAGAAAGCAGGTGACATATACAGAGTTGAAATAGGCAGCAGCATGACCGCGGCTCTGTCGTATCTTTCCTTCGAAGGGGCTACAAAGAAGAATAGGCCTGACGTTCAAATTGGCGATGTGGTGTACGCAAAAATGCTTGTTGCGAGCAAAGACATGGAGCCGGAGTTAGTTTGTGTGGATTCACATGGGAAGAAAGGACGAATGGGTGTTCTATCAGACGGTTTTGTATTCAAGTGTTCACTGAATTTAATAAGGAAAATTTTAAATCCCAATTGCCCCCTGTTGAACTCTTTAAAAAATGAGTGGCCATTTGAAATTGCCGCGGGCATCAATGGCCGCATTTGGATTAAGGCAAACACTATGCGGGAAACGATTGCTTTAGGAAATGCTATACTCGGTGCTGAGTATTTAAGTGACGAGGAAATAAAATCTATGTGTTCAAATATTGCTACTATTCTTGCAGGCCATATATCATAATATTTCAAACATACTTAATCCCATGCTACTTTTTAAATTTGTTACATGTGAAAAATGATCAAAATATTTGAGATGTATAAAAATGATTTCCTCGTTCGTTTTTCCCATTTTGTAAAGTAAGATAAGATGACATTTGAATATTACCAACCACTCTTTTGCTTTCTTGATACTACTATACTTTATAAATATATATATATCAAGTCTATCTTGATCATTTATTATAATTTAAGTTCATGTTGCATGTATGTTTAATATAGATTCAACAAATAAAAGCAATATATTGTGGGACACAAACATTTTGACATAAATTTTGTCTTATTTACATATTAATTATTATTATGACTAAAAGAATAGAACAAAACTGTACTGCCAATTAGTAAATTCAATGTTTGACCAGAAAAATGTTACATTGACCTGTGTATTTACCTATAGAAAATGACATACAAGGGGTTTGGTAAAAATAAAAGAGATACAAACAGTGATGTGAGATTTATTTTGGTAAATGCAACTAACCTATTCACCACAAAATCTCAATTTGTAAAACTACAACCGACTGAACCGACCATGCGGACATGTGTCTATCCAGCGACACAATTTGCAAATCCGATGATTGCTCATCGCACAGGCAATATTGACACCCGACAGGAGACAGTATCAGAATAAATTATTATTATAATAATATTAAATTAATTATTATTATAATACAATGGAAACAAGCAAAGCCACATACACACTATATACAGATTATTGTGGCCGCCATCTGCCTGTATCCTCCCCACAATTTACAAACAACTAACTATCAATTTAATAGGAGGTGACTGACCAGAATAAATTTCTATTATTTAGTTATAATAATTTAGTAAACAATAAAAATAACAAAATGAGCCATTCTTTTTTTTTAATT
This sequence comes from Eurytides lysithous rurik, assembly GCA_018247575.1. Lineage (NCBI taxonomy): Eukaryota > Metazoa > Arthropoda > Insecta > Lepidoptera > Papilionidae > Eurytides > Eurytides lysithous. The sequence goes on from DWHO01002495.1 coordinate 4,522, forward strand.
ATCTAGTTTAATTGATAAAATATGAAATGAATTTCATGTGACTATAATTTTTTTTAATTTTATTGAATGGTGTTGGTCAATCAATTGAAAGCGGTATTGATAGTTTCTGATATAAAATTAATTAATATTAAAAGGAAGTTTAAATTGAATAAATTTAATTTTAGAGATATATACATACAGACCTATACTATATACAAAATATTATATGGTGAAACAAAATATCTTGTAACAAAAATTCCAATAACAATTGCAAACAATACCGCATTCAAGTGAAAACATTTTAGGACCTAATTAAAAGCCTCTCGAGAAACATTAAAGAAAGTGGTAACTTTCAAAATATTTTACAAACAATTTGGTCCTGAACCTTAAATTATGCCACTTCAGTTAGTAAAGCTTCGTCTAGTATAGTGTTCGCTGTAAAGATCATTATAATGAAGAAGAAATAGCAGTTCGCGAGTAGATTTACAATTACATGGTTATGATTTGACAAATCAGCAAATAATCACATTGGACAATAGGTGCATCGTGTACCGAAGACGGCTTAAAAGATTCAGGACCGAGAATATTTAATTTGCAATATGATACCTATATAAAAGTTGAAAAAACTTCCTCACGAACTACTCAAAAGGAATGTTCTTACTTTATATACAAAACACTCGGTGACCGTCTCGGCCAGCGGTTAGCTGCAATGTCGGTGTCATCTGCCATTTTACTGTCGGGACGTGTTAAGCGGATATTGCACTACTGCCAGAGCCGTTTGTCAGCGATTCAATAAACAGCTTGGCTTAAGCAATATGTGATCCCTTATTTAACTAATTTATGCAGCCCACTGTTTTCACATGACAACAGACTGGTCTGTGTGATAATATCGGTACCCAAAACGAAACCAGTTTTTAAATTCGGCAACAAGGTCAAGCCACCAACATCACATCTCTCCGCTGTGCGCCAGACACTGCCGAGTGGAGAACTGTACAACCCCTGTAAGGAATTTAAAGCCATTCCAAAATTAAGTCACTGTCAGAGATAGTGTTGAAAGTATCAACTTTAATCAATAAGAATTGAAGCTTCGGCGCCGAGTGCACGGATGCGATATTTTTTATTATACCCCGTTTGTTACATGTCGAGGAGTGTTATGTGCCAGTGTCTTTTACCTCAAGACTTAAATTTTTATATTTCGTTGAGTATATAGTTGAGAACATCAGAATATTTATACTCTGCATAGGACCCGACGCAATCAAACGTATTTTCATCTGTCACTGTAATCATAGTGTAATTTTGCACATACAACAAATTTGTCTACGTCCCATCGCCCGTCAAAAGTTGAGAAGAAGAAATCGAGGCGTATCATGAAAGCAAACGTGTGGGACCTGCCACAAAGGTAATTACGCCACCGACACCGATAAAAACATGCCCTTTGGGCAGATTCTATCTTCGATATTGAAGTCACCGCCAGAGAACTCCATGTCAACCAGATCATCCTTCAGGACGCTGCCTGATTTAGTGAGTCTACCCCTCATCAGGTGGAGAAGACAAGAGTCCAAAGATACGCTGATGACAGAAGAGCCATGCTATGGACACGTTTATAAAGCAGACAGGGCAAACTTGAACTTTGAAGATTTAGAGTTTTGCAACTTGAGTAAAATATTCCTCAATCATTGTACTTACTCGTTTCTGAAAGGAATAGTTGAGCGATCGATTGGTAAACGGTCAATTTACCCTTAACCAAACTCTAACAGTGACAAACGTGCTACGAAAAGATTGCTTCTTTGGGAATCTGTGACGATTAGTGTACTGATGGCAGAAGCATCTGAAGTGGTGAATCCAATATCAAACTTTAGAGCGCTGCCTCAGCATACCAGAGCGACTCGAGCATTAGCTGGGTGCTTTGAAGCAATAGGTACGAGGAAAGAAGTGCGCATAGGACTCGAAATGTCGGGATCACAGCAAACTCTTTTTGCGAACAGCTGACCGTAGAAGGCGACGTTGCACGACATCATGTCGATACCAACGGATGAGAACACATATGTGGCTGCAAAGTGGACCAACATCAACATCAGATTGACCGCAGCAACAGAATCTCCAATTTCAGTACTTCAGAGCCTCGTACATTTTGGGGTAGAAATTAATGAAGGAAGAAATCGTAGGCAGCAACGCCAACTGGTCGAGCAAATAAGCCAAATACGCCCCTGGTCGGTCCCACCAGCATGGATGGAAAACAGAAACGAGCGTGTAGTAAGTGCGAGGCAAAACAGAAGAGGCAACACATGCTTCAAAACATAAAACAAGGCCTACAAAAAATTGGCAAAAAACACTCGACGAACAACTACCCCACACCTGACACCACGTAAAAGCTTGCAGGGATGTCAGGAGGTGTACATTGAAACTCTCTCGATGTTGAGACCCTTATTTAATGTGTCATACATGTCGATTAAGAGCAGGAACAGGACGGTAAAGGAAATCACCAACTCTTAAATTGCTTTCGATTACACAACCTTACGGTCTATGTCTCCAATTTTCTTTGCATTATCCGCTTATAACAAAGTTGCGCATTACCATTTCATACCAAAAAGTAATAATATAAATACATATAAAAATATCAATCCACTTAGTTGAGTTAAAGAGAAACTATTATTATTGCAGTAGATTTTTTTCAAATGGCAACGAAGTATTTGTTGTCCAGTTTTACTTGATCGCTTAATTGAGATTTAAGAACTAATTAAATTTCTTTAGCATTTGCAAAGGCACGTCAAGTAGAAATAATTACATTAATATAATTACATTTGTTTGGTAAATTTGTTAATTTTTCGCGTTCTTTTGACATTATCATTAGCATCAAAATATCTAAAGAAAACAGAAGTTTTGGTAACTTCATCTTACGTTTTTTTTTTGTTAAATCAAAGGAAACGTTTTTCAATAGAATAGTTTAAAAGTTTCTTTCTCAATTCAAGCCCAATGTCTATTTCATGTATTTCATTATAAAATTATGCCAACTCGTGTCACATTTTTCTTCATTCCCTTTTAACTACAACATATTTAAACTTTTAATACTTCAATAATTTTGCACAATTGTTTATTGCTTCTAAAATTAACGTTGTTTTTTTTTCATTTTGAAGTAACAATAACCATTTTCAAGGATGTCAATATATAATTGTTTCGCGAGTGTGAGTTAGAATGACATATTATTAACATTTAAGATAAAATAAGAGCATTTTCCGCGTAAATATTATTTTTTTAACCGTCGGATACTATCAGGCTATGTCGGCCATACAAGCTTCCCTGCAAGTTATCGTAAAAGATCATTAGACAATTATCGAAAAATATGTATCTATCATATTAACCTAAGCGCTAATATATCTAATATTGCTTAAATCACTATAATTGGTGTGTAAGTGTATAAGAGGTATGTGTGGTTAAGGCCCTACAATGTTGTATGATATATTTTTCGATTGTCGGATTAATATATAGCTAGTGTGTCCACAAGAGATCCTTTCGAGAGATCAGGCGCGAGGTTGTGTGGAAGTGATCACATTTCGTGGCTAAAATCGAATCAATTAACATCAGTATAACTAAGAGAAAAAACTTAAAATTTAAACAACGTCATATCGCATCCGGCCGCAACCGACCGCGCCATCCATTTCATAATTAGGTGACGCGACGATGTATAAACATTTCGACATTCCTACCTCACTTGACACTTGACTTAAGAGGTCAATTCTTTAATACTGGAGATGACGTCATCATCCCTGGTGATATAGATTCTACAACTCATTGGTGATATAGACTCTACAACTCATTGGTGATATAGACTCTACAACTCACGTTTCTTGTCCCAAAGATAGAATAGCGCATCACATACAATCAACATACGGGACATGGGCGGTGATAAAGTTAGCATGTTGCCGAGTGTACCTAGAAGCCGTCGAGGCTGTCAGAGGTGATTATGTTTAAATAACTTCAATTTTTATATAATGTATAAATCGACTTTATACAAATCCTAGTTAGTTTTAAGCACATGTTCGCAGAATCAGAATGAAATTTCTGTGGAAACCTTAAGATATACCGCTTACAACCAAAACACGCATAATTAGGGAGAACTCAAAAACTACTCGTCAAATCTCGGTAAAATTTATACGGGACCACACCAGTTTTCAAATACAATATCGATAGTCAAAATCGGTACACCCAGTGAAAAGTTACGAGGTACACTCAAACAAAAATACAGTCGAAATAAAAAACCTCCTTTTTTGAAGTCGGTGAAAAATATAAAACGTCTCGCAGTTCAAGGCGTTCCGAATCAGTGCACCCGACGCGCCGGCCTCACGTAACACTATACAAGTATATACAAATCCGCGATACCTCTCGCTCGTTTTTTATTTTATCGTTATTATAATTTTTTTTTGTTATTTTATTTTAAAAATGTCATTTTAAATACGAAAATATAATTTAGTTTAACGATTAATTAGAGATCAAAAGTTACAAGTACCTATACAAAATACGTTACAACGAGGAGGCGGTCGCTTAGACGCGTCCGTTCCCATCGTCATCCCCGCTCTTCGACCCGACAAATCCCGCCACACGCTAAGTAGCCATGACCCGTTTTCGGAATATTCTTCGATAGAAAAATATACATAACAACAACAACTGTATAGACGTCAACGAAAAAATCAAGCAGACAGGGCTGGTGGGTGTAACTTAAAGCGGTTTCTATACTTGTTTATATTTTAAATTGTTTCCGAATAAATAATGGTAAAAAAAGCGATAAAGCGGAACACACTCGCGCTGTATGCACCATATAACAACGAAACCTTGTCTGCACAATTCTTACGTAATTTCTTTTTCATCTTTCACAGTCCTATAGTTATTTTTTTTATCTTTTGACATCATCGACACTATAACGACGTATAGTAACGAATTCAATTCTTGAAATGTTGAAATCGTTTTTAAATTTTTTCGAATTAATAAATTTGCGAGTTTTTTTTTGTTACATTGCGACATGACCGACGATTTTAAGCAATTTCTATCCAATTACAATGTATTATAATTAACACATGTCGAGGACCAAAATTTTGTACGTCATAATCAAATAAAATATTAGTGTTTTGTCTTGTGAATGTGAATTTGTCTTTTTTCAAAATATTTGTTTTGGTTTCATTACTGTTCTTTAATATAAATTTCATTGCAGTCTGTAGTTTTGTTTCTTTACTTAATCACTGAAGTATTTGAACGCCTACAAACCAGCGGTTCTCAAACGCTTTGCACGTTAAAACTGATAAAATGACCCGCAAAATATTTAAGTCCAATAGACACAACTGAAACTGTTTTAAAAAAAATATGAGACCAAAAAGTTGTCTTTTTGACTCGTTTCTTGTTAAATCTTTTTCTTGTTTAATATGAGTTGCGTATTCGCTTATTTTTTAAATATTTGTTTACGTATACAACTGCCTTTAAAATCTTGCATACGTCAGTCCAAACGATTCAATTGCAAGATCAGTAAGTCTACAACATACGTGGTTTGAGTTAATGAATCTAAAACAACATTATATCGAACTTACGCTTTGTTCCCATAAGAAGTATGTAGACTCTTGTAAACCAATCCAATTTTGAATAAAGAATTTTGACTTTGGCTTTAGCCTAAATTTAGTTATTTAGAAACAAACGCAAAATGAAAGCAGCGCTAGAACATCACAATGAACTACCGAAGGTAACAGATTGAGAACCACTGTCAAAACAGTTGAAGGTTGAGAACCACTGGGCACATTGAGGGTTTACTGCGAAAACCTGTTAAATACAACAAATTAAGTATTGAGATATTAAGTCTTAAAAGTTTGCACATAACTATTACGCAAAAGTTTCAGTTGGTGCTACCTACTTGAGTACACACAAGTCAGGACATACATTGAGTATTACATTTTTGTATATCATAAGTAAAAACGATTGATACAAATTAATTAATAATGGCCTTTGCCTAGTTTTACCGATCAATTATCGGCCAATTGGTTTAATTTATCTGATTTTACCAAGGGATAACTTTTTTCGGTTTTGCCAGCGTATAGAGCGCAAAAAGTAGGTGTTTTTTTTTTGTGTTTAACACATTTTTAGAACACTGCACTAAGCAGATTTTCACAGTAAACCCTGGATATATGTTGAGGCGGGTGTAAATTGAAAAGCACTGGCTTAAGGGACCGTCGGTCAGGTCGCATGCGTGACGTCAAACGTCTCCTCCCGACTATAGTTTCCTGTTCACCCCGCTAAGGCCGCACGCACAGTGCGCCGGCGAGCCGCTCTCAGAACACCGAGTCGGCGGAGCGAGACAGATGCACGGGGTGCGAGGGAGAGCGCGCTAGCCTCTTGCGCGGCAGCTTCTCCAGCGTGGACAACAGGTGGGGGAAGTCGGGCCGCTCGTTCGCTCGATACGACCAGCATAGCATCAGTATGTCCTGCAATGATACGGATGGCACATTGAAACATGAACTGCAAACTGACCGACGGGCATAGACATTTCACGTACAAGACTAACTTAAAACGAAGAAAATAATCTCCCACCCATCAAGGACAATGCAGATAAGATAACTTGCTACATTAATCAATTCATTCTTTCATCATTATCAATCAAGAGGAGTTAAATAAAACACTTATCTTTATTACGTCTTAACTGACGTCTCTTATTGCAGGCAATTGCGCATCGACCATTTCGAGACATTTATAAGAAGAGATCTTGTAAATAAAAATGAATGTTTATCTTCTCAATTGTGATGAAACATTAGTGAGTTGTTCTGCATACGTCTGCGAAGGTTTCCGACATAAAAAAACCCATTTGTTCGCCCCAAAGTTCCTATAAGACAAATAAACAACATAGCATTGCAAAAAATGCCGGGTACAGCTAGTAGTATAAATTTAAAACTCAAACAAAAAAGTGGAGTCTTTATACAGCTGCCTTGAGTGGTGAGACTCTTGTGAAACCCTCCGGGAATCGTTTCTATCAATGACGATTACTCTACCACAAAGCTGTATGATGTATTCATAACTGTAATCCGGGTTTAAAAACAAGAAATTGTGTTTCGGAAAATTTAAAATGGGATTCTTCACAACCCTTTCATTAGGTTTTTTTTTTAATGTAGTAGGCTGACAAACGGTAAGCGATCACCGCCCCCCATAGAAATGTGCAACATTACAGAATTGCAAATGCGTTGCCAGCCTTTAAGGGAGAGAAGAGAAGTAAGAGAGAGAGAGAGAGAGCAGGAGGAGGAGGGAGAGGTATAGGCCACCGGCCACCCCACTCACCGGACGAAACGCGGAAGCGAAGATGATTCCACTTTACACCGATTTTCCGTGAGGTCGTTGTACTTATCCGGTTCGAGCCAGCCCATTCAGCAGAGGGAGCAGCTGCGTGGCTTTACCACCGACACAAGTTTATTTATCGATTGTTCTGTCAGCTTCGGAGAGTACAGCTGTTTGTACCTTGATGTCCCTGGACGCCTGCATGTTGGCCAGCGACTGTTTCACGCCCTTGCCAACCTGCCAGATGATCGCTTCGGGCGGCTGGCCCTTGAACGGGTATTCGCCGCAGAGCAGTTCGTACCACACCGTTCTGCGGGTACAGAAAATACCGATCAAAATGAATCTATGCAAAACCTCCCTTTGAATATCACTCTGATCTGTACAGGTTGACTGGGAGAGATGCCTAAAGGCATTAAATCCGCCCTTTGTAATCCTTTTTAAGAGGTTAGCAGAAAAGTAATAAATATCTCCTGCAAAGCGCATCAAATATTTTGACTCCAAACAAGTGTTCGAAATAGTAGTAATTAAAAATATCATGGGACATATCACACATTGCCACCTGATCCCAAACTAGGCAGAGCCTGTACTATGGTCACCAGACAACTTATATATTTTAAATGCATACTTATATAGTTAGTTGACACTAAGGCACAGAACAAATCTGCTCATTGTACAAATACTTGGTTCTGGATGGGAATCGAACCCACGACCTTCGGCTTTGCAGTCAGGAGCACTAACCACTACATCAACGGGCCAGTCGGTAGTAGTCTACTGGTCTACTAATTTATAGACTAAAGGGAAGAGTCACCCAAAGGCGTAGACGTCGGTGTCCTTGGAGAAGGGCAGGTGCAGGGAGGCGTGGGGTCGCAGAGCGCGCACCAGCTCGGGCGCCAGGTAGCACAACCAGCCGGGCGGGATGCCGAGGCTGTCGCCGCGCGCGCTGCGAATACACACTTTTAAACCTGTGGAATCGGTTGTCGCCAGCGGTATTTCCGGCCCGATACGACATTGGGACCTTCGAGAAGAGAGCATACTCCCGTCTTAAAGGCCGGCAACGCATTCACAAGTCCTTTGGTGTTGCAGATGTCCTTGGGCGGCGGCGTTCGCTTACCATCAGCTGTGCCGCTTGCTTGTTTGCCTCCTAATCCCTATAAAAAAAAATAAACACCAATACTGTATTTTATGAATTAGGAGGCAAACGAGCACTTGGCTCATTTGATTGGAGACAATAACTGCTGCCTATAAGGTAGGAGATTTTTGAAGATTGGAAGAGAGATGCAGGAAAAAGAAGAAGGTGGACGGGAAAGAAAGGAGGGATGGGTCATCGGGATATGGACATCGGCCACCTCACTAATCGGACGAAACGCGGAAGCACAATGTCTAAGTCAAAGGCAAAATTCTTTATTCAAAATTGAATTGGTTATCAATTTACTTTTCGACGTCTAATAATTC